>JAMKCH010000078.1:0-83689 GCA_023653785.1 Ophioderma brevispina
TTTCATTAGAAAGCATGAGTAAATTCTAGAATAGTGCTCAACTGAATGGATTGTGCTGGAAAGAGACCATAGGTGTCGCACTGCTGCAAAATTACACAGTCAGCGGGTAGCTGCTATGAAAACCCAAATCCATACAGTATGTACTGTAAAGTTGGAGGCGTTTCCAGTGAGATCCGGGCTCATGGTGTAATGGACTATATTTAGTACATGACTCATAATAGAGAGAACTAGATCCTTCTGGAAGTGTTTGAGAGGCTATATAACTGAGAGAGAAGATGCAGGCAGAGTATCATAACATCTTACTCCAAGTTATTAGCAGAGTATCATAACATCTTACTCCAAGTTATTAGCAGAGTTTCATAACATCGTGCTCCAAGTTATTAGCAGAGTTCCAAGTATAGTTGACAGTGGCAGTAATTTCAGTAGTAGTTATACACTGTCTTCCGTAGTGTACATTGTCATAGTTGTCTCAGCTCCCATAGTCGTCCGACTGTGTAGCCGTCTTCGGTTTTGTATTCCGTGGCCTTTGATTTATCCAAGGATAAACAAGCTACAGCACTTTTGGACTTTATATTTAGTCGACCTCCGAGCTTCGGGAGTCATTAGGAGCTGGTTTTTTCTCCAGTAAGGACAAGTCGTCCGTGGACACGTCCCACTATTGGAAATTGAAGTGTAGCGCTGGAATATTCGCCAGGACTCTTTGTAAGTTCTGCATCTTAATAGTAATCCTGCTGCAGCCCGCGTCGCGGCACACACCAGGTAGTAAGTTTAGTAGTTCATTAATTAATTAAACAACTTTATTATCGATTAATCTTTGATTATTGATACCTAATTGATGTTTGATTGAGATTGATTTAGACACACAATTAAAATAAATACTTTGTTTTAAAATTTGTAATCAAGTTCACAGTGTATTGTCTAGTTATTCAGGAGTTTGAATCCGTAGTTTTGAGGTGGTTTTGGCCTTGGTCAAGGTGACCGTAACAATATATATATATCGTCGCTGGGCGGGAAAAACCTCATATGTAATTCCAGAGGCCAAATGCAAATCTACATATGTAAAAAGTGGGCCCCAGTGCTAAAACCTCATATGTGCATTTTGGTCACACCGGGTTCTAGTTCGAATTTCAAGCCAAATATGATAGTGAATCATATTCCAATGTATTTCAGATTCTAGATCAAATAATTATCTAAATATATTTGCAAAGGAAAATCATTCTTGTGCAAGGCATTACAGCAAATTATTCGGTTTTTGGTGTCTCCCGAAAATGTTACATATGAGGTTTTGCCATGTTACCGTTTTTACTACATGTATGAGCCTTCGAGCGAAATGGTCTGTGAACAAAATAAAATGAGTCTAATGGAAGATTTCTTTCTCCAAACGATTAAATTTAATTCACTTCACGACTATAGTTTCGCCTTTCGGCTCTTCAGGTGAAATACTGTAAACATATTTTAAGCGCCACCCTTGACTGTGTTAAATATACTATTACGGCGCCACCTATATAGTTATATGGCTAATCACCTCAAAATTTGTCTCAGCTGTGTTGGACTCGTGGTGTAATGGTTAATACACTTGCCATGTACGCAAGTGACCCGGGTTCGATTTCAGGTGATGTTCGATAGCACCTATGATTATATATATATATATATATATATATATATATATATATATATATATATATATATATATATATATATATATATATATATATATATTTATTTTTTTTATTTTTTTTTTTTTTTTTTTTTTTGATCAAGGCTGTCTGCTAAGAACCGACAAACTTGTTATTTTTCACACTGTGCTGCATAACTAACTTTCATTCTCAATTATTTTGAACATTGTGTTTTCAGGTTTGAAATCAGTGCTTTAGATTTTTAGGGCTAGAGAAAGATTAAATAAAAGATGGTACACTGCCTGGTGGTCTGTTGTGCACACTAGCTGGATCCGGATCCTACTAGTCTAGGTATAAAACCACAAACACCTGTCGTGGTCAGGTGCAGTGGTTGTGCTACTCAGAGCAACAGCTCTGCCTGAACTTATTGAACTCGCTAGTGGAAGCATGGAACAGGCCAGTTGAAATTGGAGACCTCGAATTAGGTGTTTAATAGAGTGAATTCTCGCCATTTTGTTTTAGTTTTTAGGGAGGGGGATATGCTCCACTCCTTAATATATGATAACATTATTCAGATCAGACGTGTGAACCAATGAATGAAGTTGGTAGAGCACCTTGAACAAGCCTATGGCTGTACAAGATAAAACAAAGCGAAAGCGAATACAATAATAATAATAAATCAAATTTGATACTTACATTTACAGCTGAATTATATGAATTATTTCTACCACTGTTTGGTTTGGAGAGGGACAGCATCACATATGCAAATGGAACAGAAGGTAGAACGAGAAACGCAATATGTTATTACAAATCCATTTATTTTAGACCACGATCCATCAGATGTTCATAGGCTTTTCAATGAGGTATGTGGTTAGGTAGGTAAAGCCAATCTAGCGTATGGCAGTCTGCCGTTGCTCTAAAAGCCACTATTAATTACCAAGATTAAAATGCATTTTGAATACCGCCCCCTCTACATCGAAAAGCTGGTATAGAGTCAGCTGGTTAACCCCCATTCCCCCTCCCCCCTGTATGTGTATGCGCAGGGGGGGCCGTAGCCGGGTGGGGGGGGTGGGCGGGCGTGACAAAGGTCCGCTTTAACATGCTGAAAGGTCCGGCCTTGTCATGTCGAAGGTCCTCTTTGTGATGTTGAAATTACTGCATACTATTGGTCAATGAACACGCATCACTCTGCTATTATTATATGTTATACTCTCCGATGATGTCTCATAGCTACCAAACCTCCCCCCTCCCCCCACTTTCTTTTTTTAAATTTCAGATTTTGGATGCGACCGTTTAACAAAAAAAAACAAAAAAAAAAATTTTTTTTTTTGGGGCAAGATTCCCCACAAAAGGGGGAAATTTAAAAAATTGTTTCTCGACAAAAAAGGTTCCCACCTGGCAATCCGCACCCCCTAAATAAATTCCTGCTCGGGCCGATGTATGCGTGGGGTGTTGTGATTTTTTGTTTTAGTTCTTTCTTGAAAAGTTTAAGTTAGATTTAAAACCCAGACTTGGGGTTAAAGGTGGCAAGAGGTGGCTTCCCTATGCATAGGGGATCCCTTAGTGTGGATGATGTCAAATGTCATGGGACCAGAGGTCAAAAATGTCATTTGAGGTCATTTTCCAGACTACCATCTTGCCAGGGGATGACCAAGTTTACTTGGGCAACACCAACCACAGTATTTTTATGTTTTATCATAATGCTAAGGATACAGAATTCCTACATTTGAACATTATGATGTGGTTTATACTTTTATAACTTATATTAAGTTTACATAGGAAATAACATGTTTACAGGTGGTCGCGTCCTGTTATGCAACGGATCGATTTCTCTAAACGACATACGCTTTAAAGGGTAGCAGCCGGAACGACTATTGTAATTTCACAGTGGGCAGTTAGTGTCCCACTGTAAACGTTCTCGACCTTTTGTTTGGCGCTCACTCCAACCAAAATCATTGTGAATGAATCCATTCATAAGTTTGATCGGATGTAAATGATTCCCATCTGTCATAGGGCACCATCCAATCACGATCAATGACATGCTATGGCTGAGCGATTACCCACGATACACTGTGTTCATGACTCCAAGGGTGAAACGCATTCAAAACCATTCGTCCGTGGCTGGCGCTGACATTTTGATATTGCACGGAATAATTATCAGTTTGGGTGCTTGTATACACACATAATAGTCCAATTTCGATACAAACAATCCGCCAAATATCAGTTGTTGTATGTTTGGTGCTATGGATTGGGTGGTTTAAATTTTGTCCTACCCATGGCCACACAACGAATGAAATGACCATCAGTCGTGTTGATTTAAATAAACGCGCCAATCAATGAATACATCTTTTCACCTAAGCGCGCATTGCAGTCTTAGAAAAAAGAGTATCTGAGCACAATGATCCAGCGTACAACTATTATTACAACAACATTACAACAACACACCTAGGCGCACCTTAACACAACATTAATTGTTCACTACCGATTAGTGTATATGCAAGCGCACCCACAGTATGTGGAAGAAGGCGAGGCAGCCATTGCTTTCTATTGTTGGTACTCTATGTTTTCTTTGTGGCGGAAACATGCGAGACGGTGAATTTCTAAAGATTAATCAACGTTGCCTCCTATCTATATAGAACCTCTTTGGCACGGGATGACATTGGGGATAAGCCTGTTTTTACACATGTTGGAAGCGTTGTTAGAAATGGTCGTTTTGGATCTTTTTCAGCGCCGTATGTCAACCAAAATACATCACATGTAGAGCTAAGCTTATCTTGGTTGTCAGCTTCTACGAAGAGTATATGTTACCGCCGCCTGCGTGACTTCTAGCTTAGACTAATAAAAATGCTGTCGTTGATTAATTTCGACTTGCCAGACTACCCATAATCCTCGCAATGCAAAAATACGAAATTTGCTGCAACCTTAACCCATTTTTTATTTTTTTTTAACAAAATTCCTAGAGGTGTGCCTCGAAGATGTCAGCCATTTGATGTAGAAATATGTTCTAGTAGAGATGACAGTTTTGTTGGGAGGTGGACACCCCTAGGTTTTAATATGGGCATTTAAAAATGTTTCTTGCATTAATTTTAGGGTCACGCTTTTCCAATGTGTAAGCACGTTGTGTCGCTGCCGTTTCAAGCAACCCTGTTGCCACGTTGAATCGTTGTTAGCCCAAAGAATTGTGTACAACGTGTACACAACCGGACATTGTGTATCGTTCAATTAGTATTGTGTTGTAGGCACCATTACTGGGGATAATTACGACGGCGCGAACCGTATACCCGGCGGGATCACATAATGATGGAGATAGGGTGTAGGCTGGCGCTTCCAAACCCGGGGGCATTCGGTGCAGAGGACTCAAACAAATAGGGGGTATTGGTGAGAGACATCCAAATTCACCCCAAAATATATATTTTTTTGTCGGGTGACAATTTATATGCAAAATCTTTCCAAAATAATGTCTTTTAGAAAATTGTGCAAAATTTCACACCAAAATAGGGGTCTTTGGGTGAAATTTTTCACATGTCCCCCCCCCCCCCCCCCCCGGGATCTTTAGGTGACAGTTGGAGAAACTTTCCTAAATGTGGTCATTTGGGTACATTTTCAAAATGTATGGAGTCTTTGGGTGACAGCTGGTGTCTGAAAATTTGGGGTCTTACATACATGTCAACCTCCAAGATGGGAGTGCCCTACACATTACAGTAGTTACCAGCAATATGGTGCATCTGATGCCCCTCAGGTCAATCAATTTTCTTGTCTTTAATAGTCTTAAAGTGTGCACTTGTCAAAAATAATAACCTGCCACCAATTAAAAAAATTTCAATTGGATGTCGGCAAGGGGAACCTCCATGAGCTTAAAGTTTTGTACAACGAAATCAATTGGATATTTGTTGTTTTGTTTTTTGACAAAACACAAAAATGTGATGATTGGCATCTGTGATTTGGTAAGACTTCTCCGTGAGGTACTTCATAAGGTTAAGGCAAATCATTTTCCAAGAATACCATCAAATAGTCGTCCTTCCATTGGCAGCATACATAATAGCCAAACATGACCTACATATGCTTGAGGGGAGTCTAGCTAAACATGCTACCATATGTCCAAAATTGTCGTTAAAGCGCACTGGCACATTTTCACAAAATATGAAATTCTTCATTTGCTCTCAAATGATAGATAGGAGAATAAGACATTTCCAGGTAATTTGTAGGCCAACTTTTAAGTTTCCATAACTTTAATCAACAAATGTGTATATTACATGATTATTTTTTTGACTCGTAGTTCACTGATATTCCAACCACAAAGTATATAGACCGATCAAAACAGTGTGCATATCGTGGGAAACATGCATACGGCGTGCGTCTTGTGTTAAATGCCAATAGTAGCACATTTTTTTTAAGAGCGCCCCCAATTTTTTAAAATTTGGAGAATTTTACCCGATTGCATTGGTAACTTGGCTAGTAAACCATACTTGTGATGGGTTGAGCTCCGAAAATGTCTATGTGTCACAAACTTAGGAATTTTGTACTAGAATAAGTATTATCGGGGACCCCGATAATCATACAACGGTTGCCTGGAAACGGCCTTCAATGTGAAATAGCCGGGAAATCGCGCCATGTACGTGTCTACGCCTCATCCATTAGTAGTTTGTTTTAATAGTTTCAGGCAAGCCAGTTAGAGTTTTTTTCCTCGAGGTGCACTATTTTCATCATGGACGGACATAAACGAGCCTTTCCAGCTCTGCCATTAAGTCCAATCTGGGATCCCAATTCTAATTACAAATCGCTTTATTTTGTGATAATACGCATTGTTTTAGCATTCCTCGTTCGCAGGATATTTTCCTAGGCAATTACCAAACGTAACTGTGCAAAAATATAAAATTTTGAAAATTGATGTCAATTTGTATAATATGATGTATCATTTTCTAGTGTTATTGTCGCCATTTTCGTCGTCTGCTAATTTAACGTGCCGGCGACGTTACAGAGACTGGCACATTTGAAAAATGTGGCGTCTGCACCCTCAAGATTTTTCAAAATCTCTATTTTTGTATTGTTGTAAGTTTTTATATACAAAGCCCTCACCCGAATGATTAAGACCCAATCAGCTTCCTTATGGTAAAACAGAAACGATTTATAATTATTAACGTCGCCGGCGACTGCAAATCATCAGACGACGAAAATGGCTTTTAACACAAGAACACACACTACTCCGTCCTTCTGTCTCACGCTTCTCCCTCTCGGTTCTGTTTCGTGACCGGTCCTGTTTCAGTGACACTCTCCCGTAGTCCCGTTTACTCAGCAGCGGAAGCCCACGCGAAGTGCGGGCCGCCCGCTAGTTAACATAAATAGCAGGCAACTCTTTTGTCCTCCTTTCCATTTATGTCAATATAATGGGAAAGCCAGGGTGAACATTTGCCTTTCAATAACTCTTTGTAAAGTAAAGGTTATTTGACATATTATGTAACCACGAATTCGGGTCAATAGATTTATAAAAGAGACTTTAAACTCCTGAACCTGGCAACCAATACATTAACATTGTGTTATGGGTTCCCGACATACCATGCAAAAATAAACACCGTACTGCAAATGTCACGTTGTTTTGTGCATGTGACTAAGTCTATCCATATGAGTCACGCAGCCCCCTAAGTATAGATTGATGTGTCCTATGACATCACTTGTTTACATTCAGGAAGCCCTCTGTTGTTTTCTGGCAGGCACAATATTACAGTAGTTTCTGTGACAGACCACATAAATCTGGTCATAAATTACTTGCAGAATCTTTCCGGATCTAAATTGGTCACACAATGCAGCTGGTAGCTTAGCATATGTTCAAAATTTGGTTATTGGTGTTTCAGCTTGTACTTTGGGCTGATGTTGTTGTATTTTCCTCTTGCGAGTTTTAAATGTGAAAGAAACATGCCCTCAAGTTTGCCATTTTTCCCAAGACTACTGGTTTATAAGTGAACTTTATCAACACAGCTCGATTCGGACGTGTTTCTTCTACACGGTCCGGAGTGACGCATGTAAAAATCAATGCAAGATTAGAAATCGAACCGTATTCAGCCAGGCATCACCTCAATACAATCAATCGGCGGAGCCCTACTGATGTAACATCATGTCAGCCGCCCTGCCTAGCGACGCCCTACTGTGAATATAGTAGAGCAAATGATGGACTCCCAGGACCGTTTAAAATTTTCTTTAAACACTGTCAAAGAAGCCATGGACGAAAGTTGGAAAAGATAACATCTAGAATGGAAGAGCGAAAGCGAAATATTTACGCTACGGACTGAGAATGAAGAACTGTGAAGACAGAAAGACTTGTGCAGCGACAGGTGACCAACTCTTAAATGACGGATAATGCATAGAAGTGCGGCTATTGAGGAAACTCCAAAGTTACTCCAAACGAAATTGCTTATTGGTGACATGGGATAGCAGAAACCAACGAAAAACCACTGATGAATCATAAAGACATAGGTCAAGACAAGATGGACGTTCCATTAAATGAAGCCGACATAGACCCCCACACACTTCGCATTGGCAAAGCAAAGTGCATTGGTAACTAAGGCCTATTGGTGGTGAAGTTTCACACCCGCTATAACACTAGAAGCAAATTTTTTTTTTTTATTCCATGCGTGCAAGTATGAAACTGAAAGGTACACATATTGGGGTCCAGGAGATGCCAACTCCTCAAACTCAACAATTACTATCTAGTGCACAACAACTGGTTAAAGTTGCCGCGTGGGTTAAAAGTGCATGGACATGGGATGCCGAGTGATGGTTTTTTGTCATCCTGGTGACCAAAAAACTGAAAGAAGTTCCTAATCAAGACCCAAGAAGATCTGAACAATATATGGCATGACTATCTCCGTTTTTTTACAAACCCGGTCTTGATAGCGAATACAAGGCTCCAGAATGGAAAAAATAACTGGCAAGTTGACCTGATTTTTTTAAATATTAGGGCTAAAAATCAAATGTCCGGGCCTCAATTCATTGCCACTCTATTATCATGATTATATGTATTCTTGTAGTAGTTTTTTTCCGGTGTCCCATTCAATTCCATAATACACACTGTACAATTTGTTGGCAAGCAGGTCAAATCTTTTGGGATCCGTTTGGCACCTAGCAAAACCTATTTCATTTCATCACACCTAAACATGATGATTATCTGATGATCACTATTGACTGTATTAGATAATTATACTCATTGATTCATTACGTTTTTCACACATTTAGTAAACCCACTTAATCAATCCAGTTCGATTGACTGTACAATGCATCAGCAAACAGCGTGCTTGTCAATTCTACTTGGTCCTGTTTCTATTATTGAATTATTTTCATTCCTTCATTTTGTTTCTTGCCTTGGCTACATTCAATGCTCCATCTGCTTTTGATTACGTTTAAATTTTTGAGCATTCCGTACTGCTATTTTTAATTGTATGACTATAATGAAATATTGCTCGGATTATTTAATTGTTTTGTCAAGAATTAAGACAATTTATAGTTTAGTTTTACTGTGTTTGTTTTGTTGTTTTTTTTTTCCCATGTCAAGTGTTTGTAGAGACAAGTGGTTTGTCATGCTCCAAAAAAACTAATGCTAATCAAAAAGAAATTTCGTGTAGATTTGTAAATTATTTTTATATTCATAAAAAGGGCACCAACCTAAAACGAAAAGAATCAAAACCATAGCGTTAAAATGGTTATCCTTGCCAAAATTGTGTTAATTCTTGTCTGGACAGTATCAATTATGATGTTGAGACAGATTATGACAAGAAAGTAGTGACGACTAAATAATTTAAATGTTAACTACTTTCGATGTTACAAATATTGATCTTTGAAAATATGATAAAGATCTTCCACCCACTACATACCGACCATTACCAAAGAGTCGAGTAGCTGTCCTAATGCAGGGGCATTTTTTTTCCCTCCCGCCTTCACTGACATGTTCATATGTTTACTCCACCTGATTGTAAAATAGTTATCTTCACAAGAATGTGACCTAACTATTTTTAAATGCAAATATCAAAGTTTAATCAAAGAATTTGAAAATTTAAAGAATGCATTTTTCAAATGCTAGACCATTTTTTTAAATAATTTGACTTAGTGAAACTCATCTTCAAGAGAAACGGCCCATGAATATTATAATTTCCCTTGTGCTATAATTTTGGATTCTTAACAGAGAAGGCCGTGAGAAAGGTGTAGTCTGGCAGCGGGAAGCCTGATTTTGGCATGAGTATCAAATCTATGATAAAGTATTTTTTCAGCTGATTATATCTCTTTTGAAAGGTATATAATAGAATCCAGGTGGGTGTAAATTTGCAACCCTTGGGCAATGTGAGAAATCCAAGATGCCGCCATTGGGCTGTTAAAAGCTCTAAAATTGCATTTTACACAGACGGGCCAACCCCCAAATGCAAGGTATTTAGTGTTTTTGTGCTAATTGTGAGGTTTTGGGTCGGAAACTTAAAATGCAATGTATATTAAGAGTCATGCTTGAATATTAGTGAAATCCAAGATGGCCGGGGCCTCCATTTGAGTAGGAAATCACAAATGCACATTTCATTGAGAGTGCAACCAAAAATACAAGTCCTACAATGTAAGTTTGACTGTATTTTTTCCTGCCATAAACTATGTATTGAATATAAAATACTAAATTTTAATGTCACATTGCTAATAAAAGATATTCAAGATGGCCCGCCGCGGATGTTTTAAAGGCGCTGATTTTCGTAATAATTTACGCATCACACTCAATGATAAATGCAGTCAAGAGCATTTCTTACACATTACTCGTAGGGGTGGTATTTTACAGAGTATAGTCCTCGGCGTGAAAGCAGATATAGTCCGGTGGAGGTGCCATATTCCGGGTTCCATAGACGCTCACGTGATAAAGCGTGTAACTAATGTTGTGTAAAGACTCAACTAAATCGATTGGCTCTAATCTATTGTTCACCATTGTTCCCGGACTAATGAGTACGGCGGACAATGGTTACTTCTATACCGGTACTACTAGTTGTCAAATTTGATACGCCAACCAGATCATTGGCACACCCTCGACTTACATTTTGGTCCATTCATATTTTCTCACTCTTGTCCGTTTTCTTATTTCCAGTTGTTTACTTGTTTTGTTTTCATCATTTCGACATTCCGCTTCTCCATAGCATGAACAGAAGATGTGAACAAGTCATATGTGCAGAGGCACCTCCACACCCTTGATCTACATGGTGCCTCACCTCCACATGAGTCACGTTACCTCACAAGGGGGGGGGGTGAGGCACTTAATCAACTTCAATATTTCATTAGGAGCTAAGGGCACATCATAGGGCACTAACGACTGGCAATAGAGAACGGGACGAAGCAACGTGAGGGGGTAAGAGGAGAAAGGACTTTGGGGAGAGCTATGGGGAGTCAGGAGGGAAGTAGAAGGCTGAATGTAGAGGGCGGGAGGATGTTAGGGGTGGGGAGGGTGGGGGGTGAGTTGATGAAGTAGAGGACTGGCCTTCTCTTTTCCAGCCATGTTGAGTGGTACCATTTCATATGGCTCGATTTCAGGCACCCTCCAGATAACTACCTGAAGATGTGCACGGGCTACACTTTCCTTGAAGGCTTCATTACTGCCATGGCAGAGAAACATAGTTTAGGTCAGAGCCGAACTTTCGAGCTACTTTAGGTGTCCTTACGTTCTGTCTTTCCTCCGACCGCGACTGATAATGCCATTGCCCATCGCTAGCCAGAATGATTGGATGTTGACGCCTCAGGATATCACCTTGAGACGATCGAAGGACCACCCAGGCGGTTAATGAACACTGTTAACCTCGTATACTCAAGGCTCCCGCTTTGTCCAATGCCGTATAATGGTGGCTACGGTGTCACAAAAAACCACTCAGACCGTGGCACCAGAAGTTGGCTATGATATCAAGGTGCTTTTTGTACGGTTGCATTGATCAATCAAGAAGTTGCCCCTGCAGCAGGGTGAATGTCATCTGACATTCCCTGAAATATCGCTTATCGCCTTGATAACAGAAGTGTAGAAACAGCAACGGCGGAGGTGAGTGGCTTACCATTTCCGGGTCCTGCTCACCTCCGGCCTGTCGAACCCTCCGCGGACCTTCACAAGGGTCGTAAAGGTGGTAAGCGGAGTTTACATCTTCGCGTCTACATTAGACGACTGGCTACTGTGGCAAAAAACACTCCGCGCAGAGGCTCCACGCCTTTATAGAGGAGGTCCTAACCTGATAAAGTCACTCGGTTTCATCACAACCTAACCTCGACAAGCCGGAGTCATCCTCTCACTCTCCAGAGCCCCCCAGTTTCTGAGGCGAGACTGGATTTCTGTTGGGCAAAGGTGAGGCACTTCTACAGAAAGAGTAGCCTCGGGTCGTGGCGTGTGCCCGAGTAATCCTGAAAGGCAGGTCGGTCCCAGCCAGGCTATGGCTCCGCTTTTGGGACTTCTGGCCAGCCTCATTGGGATGGTTTCCCCTTTTGCAGATTACGCATGAGGGGGGGGGTACCAGATCCACATGCTCTGGTACTTCCGACCCTGGTACCGCACCCAATGTCCTTCCGGATTCCAGTGCCCCTTAAGCTGGTTCCCGACCCTCAGTTGGTGGACCATCCACGCAAGTTGTAGGTGGAGCCCCTCAAGGCAACTACGACCCTCCGTGACGCTGACTACAGATGCGTCGGTGTGAGGGCCCCACTTGGGTCCCACAAAGTGGCACTGAAGTACTGGATTGGCCTACTGGATTGCCCTGACCAGGGGAAAAGGTGATCCTGGTCCTATGCGACAACATGACGGTAGTGGCCCTACCTCAACGGGCGGGGGGGGGGGGGGAGGCAGGGAAACCTCAGGTCTCTGTCTGCAAGGATGTAGTCAGGCTTCTAGAGTGGTGCAGGCAAACGGAACATTGGCCTTACAAAACAGCATCACATGTACCAGGCCGGTGGAGAACGTCCTAGCAGACGTCTTCTCCCGTAAGGTCAACGCCCAATGGCCTTTCTCCATCCTACCTGTAATTTCTTTTGCTTCAATTCTCCTTCTTTCCCCCCAACCTGCCGGTCAAATTTTCAGAAAAAGCTATAGGCGTCCCCACGTGACCTAATCGCTCCACTGGAATCACCAGTCTACAGCGTACTACTCATATTGGATTCAAGATCCCGAGCCGTGGGTCAGATGCGATGGTGGATAGTGCCTATTATCCCTCCCTCCCCCTCCCATAGCGATGATACCGAGAGTCCCCGAGAAGATGGAGCTCGTCCGACAATTGTCTGGTATTCTGTTGATGGCCCCATGGGGCCGGCTGTGTTCCCACGGCCTTCTAGAACTGCTAGTGGGGACTAGTGGCTGCTAGTAGCGATCCCCCAGCCGACGCGTCCGTGCCGGAGGCGTACCATTCCGCGCTCTCAACTGACTGTCTGGCGCATTTCCTCCACAATACTCCAGGCGGGACGTTCTCTGAACAGGCTGCCTGCGCTCGCTGCTCAGGCAAGGAGGAAGTCAACTAGAGAATCTTATGATTCTCGACTCTTCCGGGTCTATAGATGGTGCGACAATTGAGAGATTGATCCGCTGTCTGCGTCTTTAGGGCAGATCGGGGATTCCTAACGGAAATTTTCCTTGAGGGTTTGGGCGTCCTAACAGTCAAGTGCTCCGGTACCGCGATTGTAGTCTCTAATAGCCCACTCCTCATGAATCTGCTGAAGGGGGTGTTTTTTCGGTTCGTCCCCCGGTTCCTTCACTTCGTTCCGGATTGGGATCTGCCGCTAGTGCCCCAGTTCTTAGCGTCTGAGGAATTCGAACCACTGCAGAGGGCCAGTCTCCTGGACTAGGAAGACTGCCTTCTTGGTGGCATCGCTTCCGGTCTTTCACACTGTGCCCAGTGTTTCTGCTCGGACGGAACCTGGCCCTTGTCTGTAGGACGGTCGAAGAACCCCTGGTGCCCGGTCAGGGCACTAAAATGGTATCTCCAGCAGCTTGAAGGGGATTCCGGAAGACATAACCGCTTTTCATCTAAACTCCCCAAACCCATATGGTCCAGTGCGAAGGACACAGACAAAGCCGCTGGGTTGCCTCAACTATCCGTAGCGCACAAAACCGAAAACAATCACAATCCAGTTGGTCGGCTCTCGTAACATCTACAAAAATGCAAGTTTGAGTTGCTCCGTCTGTACAAACTGCAATATTTCGTGTTTTATGGCACACGGCAGCCACCTTGGATTTTTCCTAATTGCCTAGGGTGACAATTTTAATCTCCACTTAATTATATATTGTTTACCTATTAGAGATATATAAACAGATGATAAAATGATAGAACGTGTATTTTGGGTTTAATATCTCGTTGAAAAGTGCATTTTCGGGTTTTCTGGCTTTAAAAATGGCGGCCATCTTGGATTTCTTTCTCAAATTATCAACGTGGCCTTCCAAGATACATTCTAATTTACATTTCCTACCTCAAACATGAATGATTATTAAAAAAAACAATTACCGAAGCATTTTGGGTGTCCTTGTCCCTGGAAACTGCAATTTTGGGGTTTGTACAGTGAAATGGGGCCAACTTGGATTTCTCAAATTGGGCCCAAGGGTGGCAATTTTTACACCCACCTGGATTCCATTATATACCTTTCAAAGAGATATAATCAGCTGAGAAAAAACTTTATCAGAGATTTTCACCTACTCCTCCTCCGCTGCTGGACTAGTGGAGTTTGTATTTTCTGCTCTAATACCGTTAAGTATAAATTAAGAGTGTGACCTATGCGCTGCAAATCCATACTTTGAATCGTGCTTTATTGAAATTGAAAGAAATAGTGATAAGAATATAATTGTAGGTACGTGTATAGAGGCCCACATACTTCTATAAATGATTTTATAAGCTCTTGACCCAATTTTTCAAACTGTCAGCCGTGAACAGAAAATAAGTTTATATCTCATGGGTGACTTTAATATAGAAATTCTAAAAGAAGATATACATAGACCAACGCACGACTATTTGGACATGATGTAATTTCATATTAATTGATTCCAACTATAAATAAGCCTACTAGAAATTACAGAAAGAAGTGCTACTTAATCGACAACATATTGACTAACAATCTTGAATAGCTTAAATTCTGGGTCAATTCTGGTCAACCGACATCAGGGAGCATTTACCACCCCAACTATTTTCATGTCAAATTCAAAGGTTAAATCTACGAATGGTAAAAAAAGAAAGATCTTATTACAAAATGAATACACAGTGATGATAATCGTTTACAAACTTAAACAAATGGCTACAAAGGGTCCAGTGGGAAGAAGTTATTGATGGATGCGATGCTAATCAAGATTATCAATTCTTTTATTAAGACTTCGATAATTTGTATGATGAATGATACCTTTAAAGAAATGTAACTATTAAAGAAAGGGAGAGTTCCAAAGTCAACCCCACCCCCATGGATACGAAAGTTCTCTTGAAAAGTATTCGGTACGCAACACTAAATGTATAAATATACTTGCAAGTCCAAATGATCAACGTTTTGCAAAAATTTTAAAACATACCGAAAAAGCTTAAGTAATTTGATTTCGTAATCAAACGTGAATCCTATTATAATAAATTTCAGTCTTGCGGAACAATATGCAAAAAAACCTGAAAACAATAATGCATTTTGGACGAATAAAACCAAATCGCAACAAACTAAATTTAAGATGGACACGGATGAAACAATACTGACCCAAAATGCATTCAACTGAATTCAATAATTTTTTTTGTCAATATTGGTCCCAAACTGGCTACAATATCAACATTCTGGCAAATTACTTTGATTATCTTTGTGATCCAATATCAAATGTGCCTACTGCCACCATTGTGGAAGAGGATATCATCAAAATTGTCGTAAATTCAATCCAACCAGAGCCCGTCACGATGGCATTGGCAATATAATTGTTAAGTAAAGTAATTAAGGCATAGCTAAGCCTCTACCAGGTATTTAACACTCCATATCAACAGTTATAGTACCTGAGGAACTTAAATTGCAAAAGTAGACTGCCAATTCATAAGAAAGAGGCCCTTGATGTGATGTGTTCTCGCAATTATCGTCCTGTCTCTGTACTACCACTAGGTTTTCTATAAATACTAGAAAGATGGTTTTCACAAACGTAGATTATGTTTTCGATATTGATAAAAATCAATATAACTTAATGAGAAACCAATTTGCTTCCGCCCCCACCATTCAACTTACATGGCAATTGTTGAACTGGTGGATAAAGTTTGTAATTCAGTAGAGAATATGAACATACATTGAGTATCTTTTTAGATCTATCGAAAGGCGTTCGATACTATTGATCACGTATATTACTGTATCAAATTAGAATATTATGGCTTCAGAGGTTGTGTTTTTATAATGGTTTCAAAAATTATTTAGCTCAAAGAAAGCCGTATTTGGTTCATATCAATCCGCAAAATCTGATTTCAAACAAGATTTTATGTGGAGTCCGCGCAGGGATCATTCGGGTCCCTCTGTTATTCTACCTATGTGAATGACATAACCATACTTCAACATGTTAGATTTTATACTATTTGCCGATGACAACTACATTTTGTATTCCCACCCAGAACTTATACTAAAATAGACCTGATAAATAAAGAACTCAAAGAAGTCATACTTGTATCAAAAAAAATAAGGCAAACAAATTATCCGTCAATGCCAGTAAAACAAATTACAACATGATATTAGGAACTTCCCCATAGTACTTCACATTAATGTAGATTTGAAGATTTTTAACAAGCTAAAGACACAAATTCACAAAGCGATAATGTTCCGGATTCTCCAAATGTAATCGATATAGTTTTGGACAATATTCACCTGGATAGAAGTAACAAATACGAATTTCTGGAGTCCTCATAGACGAAAACCTAAATGGAACAACACATCAGTGCTTGTCCAAAATAATATCTAGAAATATTGGTGTAGTAACTAAGATCAACTTTGACCTGATCGTATACTTATACTCTGTACTGTACACTATAATGCCGTATATCAATTACTGTATTCTTATAGGGGAATGCTTCAAATGTATACTTAAACAAAAATTCAAACTACAACAATGGGCTTTATTAAGAACAATCCTCAAACAGTCATAACTCGAAGCACTCACCCCCCTACTTTTCGCTCGCTATAAGCATATTGAATGTTTTGATGGACTTGCGGACGCTTAATATGGGCACATTTTATGTTTAAAGCATTAATAACACATTACCAGTAACTTTTGATAGTTACTTTGTAAAACATTCTGAAATTGCATGACTATCATAAGGAGAAAATGCTCAAAATTCTAATCATGTGCAAAAGCAAAAAAAATCTTTTCTTCAAAGTCATTAGAAATTCTGGTCCAAGGTCATTATGGAATTTCGCTAAAACCATGTCTGAAACAATCGAAATCTTTAAAACATGTTCAAAACCAATTTAAGAAACCTTATCTCTCAATATAATTAATATTTTGGACGCATATCTTTGTGGTGTCGTCCTGTTTTCGTTACGTTTCTTGTTCTTGGATCTCGAATGTCCTTTTTCTTGTGTGTTCTGTCTTCAAGGGGTTGCGTCCCTCGGGCCTAATTGGCCTTTTCACTCTGCCCTCCATATCACTGTTTTTGTTTTTTGTATAATGTGTATTGAATGGAACAAAGTTTTGATTGATTTGATTGATTGATTGATTGGACAGATCCCCCACATAGATCTGTGTTATAAATTAGTGTCAGAATCTTTCCTATCTAAATTGGTCACAAAATTGCAGGTGGTAGTCATTAGGCTTATTATTCTTGAATAAGAACGTATTATTAATTCGACAACAAAGTTACCGGCAAAACCGAATTTCCCCATAAGCAAAGTATAGGTCTTTTGCCTGCCATTTTCTTCTCTCTTACACCAACAGGGGGCGCCATAAACATAAAACAAATGTCACATCACCTATAGGTCTAACCGTTGTCATGCGCCCTCTTGAATACGCCCAGCAATCAATGGTGATATTTGCCATAAGTTAGCATTATACCCTACCAAAATACCAACTCTTTCATATGAACGCATTTTCGGATTTTTCGGAATTTCTCATCATACTAAAATTCACATATTGTTATTTATGATAATAGAGTCTACAAAATTACGGCTTCTACCAAGAAAATCCCTCGAGCACTTTTCTCGCAACGACCGTGGTAGTTTCTCATGTCCTATGCGTTAAGCACAGAGTACGCATGACAGGTCATAGACCTATTGAATGCACTGTGTGCACATTGAATAGGGAAAAAGACAGTAACTGCAAGATGTCAAGTCAAAAAGTTCAATTTTGTATACATGATCAAAGATTGGTACAAATAACTGCCATCATCTTTTTGGTAAATATATACCAAAGTCAAGAGTTCCATCTCCTCACCCATTCTCCCCCCACCCCTCTGGGTGCCTTTTTGCAAGGCATCGTGGGTCGCTTCGCAGCCAAATCAATCATTTTTTACCTTGACTTGGTGGGCCCCTTCTGAGTATGGCTAGGATCAGCTTCGATTACTCTATACCATCGCGTTTATCATCAAGATGACCTGTCATCATTTGTGTGCATGTTTTTGATTATTTTTTCTTAAATATTTCGTACAATTCAAGGCTGACTCAGAGCTTTTAAAATATAACTTTTAAATGTAATTATTAAAATAGTCAACTAGACTAAACATAGTCACCTAAATGTTGAATTCCAAAGTTTGAGATGATCGTGATTTTTTTGTGTTGATGCAGTAAACATTTGTGCGTAGTATTGGGCAAAAAAACAGTGTTGTCTCAAAGAAATGTTAAAATGCAAATGCGAAATGTGCTTTTTTAAGAAATGCTAATGCGAATGCGAGACTACTTTGTATTGTATTTTTTTCACACGAGCTTCGCGGTCGATATTTACATTTTTTTCTGAAAATTAAAAAAAAATATTCAAAGTAAGTAGAACTAAAAAAATATGCGCTATAAAGATCAATTTTAACAAAATGCTGCGCGGTCTCTGAGACTTTTTTCTTCCTTTGGCCTAACAGTTCCATAAATACTGTGTAACAAAAATTCCGGATCTGGAATTTAATACAAAGTTGTGATTTTCTATGAAGGACTTCGATTTGAGCCCAGCATTTTCACAAGTGTTTAGTATATGGGGCAAAGCATATAACATGCAAAAAACACGCTTGAAAATTGAGCGCGCCCTTCAGGATCTCTGAGTCACTTTTAAATAGCTTGCATATCGAGCTGGTGGAAAGCTGCACTCCCTCCTCTAAAGACGAACACATACATTGCAGCCGTACAGTATGCAATAGTGTTAAAGGGAGTCACACTACGCTATTTGGCGACTATTCAAAGATGAAGCCGGCTTTATCACCCCACCTTCGGAAATGCTTAAACATTGTAAGTTCATAGGTTATTCACACTAACCCGCTGCCTGCCGTAAATATTGGTGGACTACTTTCTTGCGTGAAAACTAAAAACTTGAAATTGTCTGAAAATGTACTTAAAAAAAAGAGTGATGTCATCGCATGATGAAGACGTGTAGACTGGTAAATTTCTCACAGTAAGTGTCATTTAAAAGAAACTAGGCAATACTTCATTCACGCTCAGGATTTTCACTTAGATTGGCCACCTGTGAGGCCGTCCAACATAGAGTCATGGTATTCCATGTAATAGACACATTTCAGGGGAGGGCGGCAAGAATCCCAATTTCAGACGTCGCCATTCGTTTAACACGTAAAAGTGCAATCTTTACGAAAATTCTGATTGTTTTGTATTATGTTTGTCAAGGATTTTTCTTATTCAACAACCGTTGGAGTTGAAGAATCCACTCGTGGAAGGGTTATTTCTGAATTTTTTTGTATGAATAACGCACGAGGACTTCGCGGTCGTATGTGGGTCATGGGAACAACCCATGACACGACCCCCTCAAAAGGTCAACCAATTTCGTTTGTGGTTTGCACTCCGCATTGCTGTGATTTCTTTTGACATTTTTGTGAGTTGGCTATAATAAAATGAGGCCTTGCCGCCACCGCCTGACACATTTGTTGATATATACAGTTAACGTGGCAAAATCGAAAGTAAGCCTGCAAATTACCTGTCTTTAGCTCGTTTTAATTTCCCTATCTATTTTGGGGTAGGGTATGTTATTTTATGCAGATCTGTATTTCCATTGGCCTAACTGTTAAGTGCTATTTAGTATAATCTTACTAATCACTTTGGTTTTGGGCAATTATTGTTTATGTTGACTGAAAATGACAAGCTTTAAAACTCACTGGCAGCAAAAGCTTATGGTTTGGTTTATTATCAATTCATATACAGTGTTTGGTCATAATGGATTAGTCTCTGCTATGGACTGGCCTGAAGAGGGCACTGATAGAGACAAGACTTCCAACCAAGGGGTATAATTAACTTGTAAATACAGAAAGATCAGACATACAGAATTGGGTAGATTTCACTTCTCATGTAGCTTCAGAACAGAGTGGTCCAAAAAAGTTTACATTACCTTTTTTGTCTGCAAGTTTCTCATACGTGGATATAATATATATATATATATCTATATATATATATATATAGGCGAAAGAATTGGAATGGGGTGAAACGTAGCACAGAGGTTAAAGTATCGGTGTACTGGCTGGCAGCTTTCGCCCGCGCCGGCTTCTTCAAGGGCCTAATGAGAACATAGAAAAACGACCTGAGAAACTCCGTTGTGTATACAAAAAATTGGAATAGATGATAAAACAACACTAGCCCAAGCCGATGGTTATAAAAGTGAAAATCAGTAGTTTAGACATAGAACAACAACAAAAAATGAGTGCTTACCGTTGATGGTAGGGAAAGAGGGGAAGTGCCGATAGGTCTGGTGTTTTGTACGAAAGGTGATGGATAATGAAAAGGCAATGCCGATAAGAACCAAGTGCGGGAAACGCAGAGGCGTAGAAAAGAATCGGGTCGAACGGTGGGGATATGAAAAAGGACGAGAGGTGGGTGTAGCGCGGGGGGGGGTTTGCAGCGGGAGGAGGAAAGAGGTGTAGGTGATAGCAGGGGGGTGGTAGTATTAGGGGGTGGTAGTTAGAAAGGGAAAAGTGAAGAAAGTGTAGGCCTATAATTCCATTTAATACGCTAAAGGGTTTCGGGTGTTTAGGCTTGGAATCCAAAATGATTCACGTTTGCGGAGGGTGTGGTAATTTTGTGTAGAACATAGTTCGATGCCTGAGATGCGGGCGAAAGCTTGGCCAGTACAAACACGATACCTTTAACATCGTGTGCTACGTTTCATCACACCCCATTCAATTTCCTTTCGCCTATATATCTCTGGTACTATACTGCAATCCTACGATGAGTGGAACTCATTGTTGTATTAGATACAACCCAATCTCTCACACTTATATATAATATATATTATATATATATATAATATATATATATATTATATATAATACGCTATCTAGTGCCTATAATATATATAAATATATCGCTATCTAGTGCCTTATGGGGAAGTGAGCTTTGATATTCACTCATTACGCGTTAGGGTGAAATATAACCTTCCCCCTAACAGCTTCCTTTGTAATTGCATTTATTCCGTTATAATAACATAGAAGTGTTGTATAATTTTGCAAATTTATAATGCAAAATTATGCAAATTTATTCAATTTTGGAGATTGTTCATACGGCTGTCTCTAAGAAGCTTTTGTTATAGACAATCCGTAGTCCAACTCATTAAAACCTATGATATTAAAACCTTCCCCCTACAAACGACTATATTAGCGAAATATATATAATTACCAGTCCTGGGTATTTACTAATAACCACAATTTCAACATCAGACACTACACCGACAGCTATACATCCGCAACTTTTTTAACACCCCGGTTTTTGCAGTGTAACAATCTATTTTTTTCATATTTCAGCTAGGATCTGCTACTGTCCACAGTGGATGAAATAATAAAACATAGCACAGAAATCCACTACGCGACCAGAGCGCCAGCTATTCATTGATTTCATTCCTTGAAATAACTTACCTGAATCACAGATCAAATGTGATGCGACACTTATGTTATTGCTGGCTATCACCATCTGCCATTGTAAGTATTTCTAATTTTTTGTGAGTGATTTTAAAGCAGAGACACAATGATGAGGAAAGAATAAGTTGCTGATATCGAGATCTGAAAGCAGTGATCACCGGATTGGAAACCCGAACTGTTCTGTTCTGTTTGGAGGGCGGGCTGTCAGTAGTGGTTATCCCTCGCCCTTCACCATACGGACCGTGTTCAATCCCTGCGGCGCCTGTGTCGTACGTGATTGGCACCGATCCACACCCTTCCGCGCAGTTTACTCCGTAGACCTTCTAAATCAAAAATCGGAACTTCCTTGCGTTTCTGGATTCACGCACCTCGTTGTGTCTATCAGGCCCCCCAGCCTAAGGCGCTCCACAGTGGCGCCCTGAGCACTTCGATGTATTTGTCGCGCGTATAAGAATTAAATATTATTATTATATTATAGCAGTTTATTCAGCTGTCCCTTTGGATATCGCAGTGCATTTCCAGTAAAAAGATCATAACCACACGGTGGGGTAGTTTGCAAGCCCCAATTTCACTTAAGGGACAGAAGGTCCACGTGTGTGCTTTCTTTTTTTTTTTTTTTTTTTTTTCCTTTATTAATACAGAAGCTCGGAGAAACTAGCGAGCATTGAATTAATAAAGACCGAAAAATACACGGTCTCTTCGAACCCGGTCCGCTGTTCTGACCAAAATGACGCACGACGAAAGTGGAAGCACTTCACATGTGTAACGAATACTGCTTATGGTATTTGTGTGTATCCACAATACACGTGCTCCGGGTAGATGGATCCATTTTAGGTACGGGCCGCACTAGTACTCCGCTGAGCACCACCAATAGGGCGCTGTGAAGTTGAAATGTAATACGGGGCAGCACATTATTTCGCATTTGATTAGATCCGATCCAACTATAAGGGATGCGTCATCAACTTTAACTTCAGAAAAAACGAGAAGGTCTGGTATATTATTAAATATTTATCAGTGTCTCACAAATAACTTCACACCTCAACTGGTCCAGTATAGTTTGAGCTATATTCAGCCCACATACTTTTATTCGCGTTTGGTGTGACTTTGCTATCAGCTTCGTCTATAACATATCTGTCTGACATACTCTGCAGTGCACAAATTTCTTTGTGAAACTGTTTGTGCTGCACGTGTCTTACTATGGCATTTTCGGGACTATCTATTTCTTCCACTGATCTTGTCTTGATTTGGTAGTTACTTGATTTGACTTGGTCCTCAGGCACTGCTTTAGACGGAACCACCAGGCAATGGCTCTCCTTAGCTTCGTCCAGTCTGAGATATACTGAATCAGGCAGTTCACCTGGTCTTCTTCTTTGTGAACCACCTCTTCTACTGCTGGTATTTTGCTTGTTGCTTGTTTTCTTTGTTGCTTGCACTACTACTTCTGGCTCCATAGGATTATCTTCTTCTTCGCCAGCTTTCCCCGGTTCTTTATTATTCAGCGAGGATACCCACTCAGATGCAGGTCTCCAAAGGAAGTTTGGTCCTTTCAGCCACTCTCCCTTCGTAGTCAACTCTTCCACACTTATGGGAGGGCGAGTTGGTGTAGCGGTCGAGTCGCTCACCTTTCACCAATGCGGCCCGGGTTCGATTCCCGGTCGAGCCAGTGTCGTATGTGAATTTGGTTGCCGATCCATACTCGTCCTCGCAGGTTTTCTCCGAGCACTTCGGTTTCCTCCTGCATCTAAAATCGGACTTCTCCCATAAATCTTTCCCCGTTGTTCTGGAGGCGTCCCTTGAATTTAACGTATATATAGCAATATTGGTTTTGCCTGGCGAATGCCGAATGTTATAAATAAATAAATAAAAAATAAAAAAGTCCGCGAGACGCGTGGTCGGCCGGATTTAGTTTACTGGGAACGTATTTCCATTGGCTTACATTTAATCCATCTCTTATGACTGTAATCCTATTAGTCACGAAAACTGAGTACCTAGCCCTTTCTTGAGATACTTTAGAACAGTTTGACTGTCTGTCCAAAATGTTGTCTTGTCAATATTCATGGCAATTTCTCTCTGGATCAGGTTTTCTTGACGCACCGCCAATGTGGCTGCGGTTAGTTCCATCTTTACTATTGTGTGAGGTTTCAAAGGTGCGACTCTTGCTTTCCCTGTTACAAACTCACAGTGTACTTGTCCATCTTCATTCTGCAGACGTATGTATGATGCGGTGCCGTAGCCTTCTTGGCTAGCATCAGCTGGGCATACACAACCTTACCAAACCATGGCGGCTTGAAACATCGGTTTATCTTCAGTTTCTTTTGATTACACAGATCCTCTAGCCAGTTTTTCCACCTTTTTCCTGTTCGTTTGATAAGGGATCATCTCAGGCTACCTTTTGTTGGCACAGTGCTTGGGGTATTCTTTTTGGCCTTTTGACGAACGGTGCTGTGAATCCAAAAGGATCGTACACGGAGCTCATTACCGAGAAGATGTTCATTCTTGTGGCCTTATCGCTCACTTCTGAAATGCTGAACTGCAACTTATCCTCTTCAATAAACCACTGTACTCCAAGTACCGATAATGCAGCAATTGCCGAAAACTTCAATAATTTTGTTGCTAACATCGGAATCACTCTTCCTAAAAAGATCCTGAACCAAACGCTGATTTTAAAATTCCTTTTGCAGCCTACAATAATTCTGATAGCCTGTTCCTATACCCAACCTCTCCGGAGGAACTTCTAAAATTAACATCTGAATTAAAAAAAAACAGCAATACCAGTGAATCGGATGACATCAGTAATAATCTTTTCAAACAAATTATCTCATCCATTGCTGGTGCGCTTTCTCACGTTTTTAATTCTTCCCTTGCATCTGGGATAGTTCCCAGCTTACTATATATCAATTCTCCCGTCGATATCTAAACGCCTTGAAAAAAATTGTTTACATTCGCATTTTGAATTTCATTACGAAGCATAGTATACTTACCCCTCGTCAATTTGGATTTAGGCCGAAACGATCTACATACATGGCTATTAATGAACTCTATTGTAAAATTGCTGAAAATTTGGATAATAAACTCCACACAATTGGCATATTCTTAGATCTCAGCAAGGCCTTTCACACCATAAATCATGACATCCTCCTCTATAAGCTAAATAAATATGGTGTCAGGGGTGTTGCTAATGATTGGATCAGGAATTACCTGACTAATAGAAAACAACGGGTTTTGATTAATTGCATCTTTTCTGAACCAGCTTCCATCACTTGCTGAGTTCCTCAAGGTTCAATTTTTAGGGCCACTTTTATTTCTGTTATATATAAACGACCTCCCACTTTGTTCTAAAATGCCTCATTTTATTCTGTTCGCTGATGACACAAATATACTTTTCCCCCACCCTGATGCAAAATGTACTTGAACAAATAATAAACAATGAACTTAAAGCTATTTCTAACTGGTTCAAACTATCATTCAATGTTAAAAAAAACTAACTATATGATTTTTACTGGGCAGTTGAACACAATTCTAATCTTGTCTGGCTTGTGTGGGTTTTGCACGTGATGGTGTGGTATATACCATACACGTCCATAATTTCTTGTAGAATCGGCTTCTGGTATTCTTTCAGCATATTGCTCTTCCACCAGTTCTGACATGAACTTAGAGTATCCTTCAAGTAGCTGACTGTCTTTCTGCAATTTATTTTTCAACCTTAGAGCATATGCCATTGCTTGGTCATAGTTGTTGGCATCACCTTATTTCTATCTCTAAATGGCAGAGCTGTTTTGTAGTGGCCATCTATTTCTTGTTCTATAGATTCTTCCATAATCTGCAGAAACTGCTTGTCTTTTATTGTCAGGTCCTTCTCCTCATTCATTCTTTCAATGAATTCAGCATTCACATACTTCTTGAACTGCTCCTCCAAGTGTTCTGTACTATTCTGAACTATGATGGACTCATCCACTCTGCAGAAATTAACATTGGTTGACTGATTATGGAGTTTACCAGGTAATCCATACACGATCCACCCTAAGGGGCTCCGGATGGCATACGGTTCTCCTATTTCTCCTGATAAGCTCTCCAATGGCGTCGTTGATGCTCGGACGTTTCTCCCAATCATAATCGTAACCTTGGCTATTTGCTCACAGTGGTCTGATAGTGGAGGAAATTTGATATGGGCAAGATGATTCCACTTCTCTATGTCTTCCTGGCTTGGAATATCTTTCTTGTCCACGGGTAATTGGCTCTTCACATACAAAGTAGGCATATCAATAAATGTGCATCCATCAATGCTTCCAACTTGAACATCTCCTTCGATTACTTTGGTTTTCAATACCTGTTCCAGGTTCATAGTTTTCAGCAGTAGCTTGGTGTGTTTAGTTTGCATGTGCAGGTTTTCTTGTAACTCTTCTTCCACAAATACTGCTCCACAGCCCTTATCGCGGAATGCATATGTGGCAATTCAATGCATTTTTCACTGTTCTTTGGCTTCACAAGGATGGGTATTATTGCCATTAATGGGTTGGTGTCTTTCTTGATATTGGTTTTTCTGCACATAACCCTTGTTTTACTTCTACACACCTTGTTGTCACTTCTGGAGTACTTTGGTCTTCCTTCTGACCTTTCCCTTCTTGTTGACTTCGTTCCCGACTGGTGTCATGTAACACTGTGGGGTGTTTTCTGCCACATTTACTGCATTTTGCAAGGCTTCTGCACTTTATCTTGGTGTGGCCGGTACTCAGGTAGCCGAAGCACAGTCCTTTGTCACGACAAAACTGAGATTTGTCCTGAGGTTACATGGCTGCAAACTTTCTGCACTCTAAAATGACATGTTTGGTACCTTGTCCACAATACAGGCATGCCTTGATGCCTGTTCTGTGTTCTTTTCCTGTGGCATCTTCTTATAATTACTTGCAGTATAGTTCTTTGATTTTTCCTGCTGTACTGACGCGGGAAATTCTGTCTTTCTTGTGTTTGTTTGACCTAGTTTTTTTGTCAATCTCGTTGCGCTTTTGGTATCCCAAGCCCGCGATTCGTGGATCGTTTAAGTCTCTCGAGATTCAACTTAAGAATCTTTCAAAGTCTTCCATGGTGGGCATCCGATACTGTTCATCTCGGCATAATTTTCCCAATACTTTGATCCACTGATGCTGCAATGGGGTGGGCAATTTTCCTGCCAAGGTCTTCAGAAATTCAAACAACTGTTATACTTTGTCGGTTTGGAGTCCTCTCATGGCATTATCAGCCTGTCAGAATATTGTACTACCTTATCAAGAGCTTCATTTATCTAATGCCATTATTGCGTGGCCACGTCTCCGCTGTCATTTGTAGGCCGTTGCAGTAAAGGCTGAGTTTCATAGTGCGGTACAATAAAATCAAGGCAGTTTCATTATGCTTCTTACTGTGATGCAATAAGAATGCAATCCTTATCAAATTTTTAGCCTCGCCCTGGGGTATACTTCATCAACATTTCCAATCTTCTGGGTTTATTAGTTGGCAGCACCTAGTAACTAACGACTTGATCTTTTCATGAAAGGTTGGGAATGAAACTAACATCACTTCCATCAAATGGATCCAGTCCGGTGTCGGTAATGCTGGGTGACGCCTGTCTGTTACTAACTGATTAGTATCGAGACGACTGGTTCTTCTCTAGTAAAGGAATATGTCAAGATTTTTTGTCAAGCTGAGTGTGACTTACATTCATTAAAATATATGTTAACCTACAGCACGAATTCCCGAAAAAATAAAAATAATACAATTTGATGTAAAATTAACAAAATAGAGGCATTTAAGTTGGCTTTATTGACATACGCAGAAAGAAAAAGGGCGGATTTTTCCCACGGTCATGATCAAAAGCGCCCAATTTTGCTCTCCCTCGTGGGACGTCAAAGTGAGACCAAAACATTGATGATTGACTCTAACTTGTTATTGTGACACTGTAATATGATGGATTAATGAAAGTATATAATAAATTTAAAACCTAAGTTACAGAGATTACACTATGGCTTGATTCTTGCGTGTGTTTTAATTATGATTGATATAAAAACACATCGAGTGCAGTTATAGGAAGTGGCAACACTGCGATATGATGGTTACAACGAAGTTAAAATTATGGAGCGTCATCCACTGACATCACATTTGCCTGCGATGTGGTTTGTCGGTATCGTTTTCGAGTAGCTATGGGCGGAAAATTAAAAGGGCAAAAAACCTCAAACAAATGTGGACAATTTTTCAAACTTATTTGATTTATATGTAATTAGTTACTTGTAGGTCATCCCTAACCAATTTCAAATATTCAGAATAATGACATATTTCCTTTTAAGCAATAATAGCACATTTTTGTGAAAGTGCCCCGCATGTTTTCAAAAAAATTGAGGATTTTTACACGTTGCATTGGTAACTGGTTAATTAACTGTACCTGTGAATGTTAAGCTCAAATATGTCTATGTGGATTTATATTGGTCCTCCATTTTTCTGATTTAAAAATATTAATTGATTTTCAATTTATTTGAGAAAAGGTTTCTCATGGAAAAAAGCACTTATTTTCCATGGCAATCCCCTTGGGAATTGAGATCAGACCATTTGTTACTTATTATTAAGATTGCAAGAGAAGTGGAATTCCCATCGTCTAGGTTGAGATATGCAACCTGGTGTTGAACAAATAGAGGGTCGTTTGAAGGGAAATTCCCCAAGATGTTTAAATTTAGAAACTGAGGTCAATGTTTTGTTTTTAGATTAAAAAAACAGATTGCTTAATTCGGGATCCCAGTGACGTTATTATATAAAATGGTGGTGGAATGCGATGATGTAATTTTTATGTGAAAAATTGATTGACAGTGCTATGTTATGTTTATGCATGATAATGCTTAATACCTTTTTAGGATTTATTAGGAAAGGGGAATATAGCGTGAGGTAGTTCAAGACTTGTCACTGGAAGGACTCAAGCTGCTGCAGTTGTAACCAAGAAGCTACACAGTATGTTAAGCTAGTTTTAATCTTACATAATGGTAGATTTGTGGTTACATAGGGCCCCAGGATTTATAATGTTTTGGATGCCGCCGGAGCTTGATAGCTGAACTGTTGCTTCGTCTTTTAAGCCAGAAGAGCTTCAGTTTTGGAATCAAAAAAGATTTGGATTTTTGGAAAATTCCAAGTGGGTCCTAAAGAGTGGTAGATACTGGATTTTGGTATGGGAATATTAGTGTCGTCGATCGTCGAGGGACTTATTCAACATTGTCGTCTTAAACTGCTAGACAAAAGTTATCTGAGGACTGAGAAGATTCAATGGAATATTAAAGGATGACTCGGAGATTCACGGGGAAGACCGCCTCAATTTTCCAAACAAATAGTGTTGTTTGCTATACACATGCTTGGCCTATTAAATAATCACTGTGTGAAATAACTAAGCTCAAATCGGAATAGTCCTTCTATAGAAAATCACAACATTTGTTTTAAACTCCGGATCCGGAAAATTTGGTATACGGTATCTATGCACTGTTATGCGTACATATAAATGTGTACTGATTGAAAACGAAAAAAAATTTCTCATTCATCTCTAATTGGAACCTGAGTATTTTAGGTGGAGATCCTTAGTTCTAGTTGATATTTTAATTACTACACAAAAATATATATTTCGAAATATCTGAGTCCAGGTATTTAACTGAGTGATATATAACGTGTGCTTCGCATACTGTCATTTTGGATATTCGCTTTGGGACATATCATAGTTGAACGCAACGCTCCTGTTAAATTGGGAACCAGTGGAATTAAATAAGTACCAAACAAACAAATCAATTATCAGCAATACAAAGATTACCAAAGAAATAAAGTGAATTTTTGGACAAAGTAGAACAGATACGATGTGAAAATAAATAATTGACTTGGAGACGAAAATTCGAATGATTAGGATCTCCACTGGATAACTCCTGGGAGCTTATAGGAGGTGGGGGCCCTTACTTAAGGAAACTTACTTAAACTGTACAACATACAATGATGAACATTATGAAGCAGTCAAGGGAAAGGAAAATATAAGAAGAAAAAAATTGATGCTGGTGGAAATACAACGAGACAAAAAAAAAGAGTGAGGACTAAAATTTAAAGACGTGATTAAGGGAGCACCAAATGACCGAAGTGGCAAAAGACCAAAAGAAGTTTTTAAAGACAAAATACAAACACATATCACATACACACAAACTTATAAAAACACATACACAGACTTTCCCCTTAAAACATTTAATGTAGATTTCACACCCACCTCTAAATAGATCTGGTCTGGCACCCTCTGGCCGAAAAAGTGTTGGGAAAAGGGTAAAAAAGTGACCGTCTAAGTTCAAATTGAAAAAAATAAACTGGAACTTTCTGGGCCATATTTGTTGTTAGAAATTATTTTTTTTTAAAGGTAAAAATAGCAAAAATCAAGACAAAAAGGTGTGTGAGGCTTAATACTGAGTAATTACAGTACAATTTTACACCCATCCCATAGGAGTATTTTGACTAGAAGCCAAAGTTCAGAGGGGATCGGAAATCATCGTTGTCTTCATGTTTTTAATGCAGTAGTCGAAAACTCCGTGGTCAACTATGGATTCTCTTCTGCCTGAATGGGATGCAGAGGTCTAGAAGTCCAAGGAATGACTACTTAAAGCAAATGAGTCGCCTTCGTGAAGGAGAAATTTAACGTTTTACTAGGGCCATTGTACATAACCATGGCAATTTATTTTGGTGGTGTGAAACCTATAGGCGATGTGGTAGGAGACTAGCTAAGAAAAAGTTTGGACCCTGACCTCTAGTACATTGCACTTGTTTCCCGCGCGGGGCTATAGATATTGAGTAACTTGACAGACATGGAGGTTTTTGGTATTGAAGCATGAAGAGCCTTGGCCATAACAATTTTCATAACAATTGAAAATGAGGAACAGTGCTATGCTAAATACTTAATGGTTGTGATGAAACATGACCATAAATATTTATTGCAACACACAGGTAGTTTTTGTGTAAGTAAAGATGATGTACAGTGTGGAGATATATTGTATTTCAGTGTTTTTATACAAATTTATATGGGAGCTGTACAATTCTATTTCCATGTGTTTAAGTGGGGGTCAAATATCAGGCGAGTTGGGCGAACTGCCAACAGGGCCCGGTTAATACTGCAGCACTTATCATGCAATTCAGAAATATTGGACGATTTTTTTTTTTTTTCTTTGGCAGCGGACATCAGTATGAGGGTCGGCTATTGAGGTACCACAGTTGATCATAACTTGAAAACAAGAATAAGTGAACTTGAATCAACATGACGATACCAATATTTATACATATTCAGTTTTCAGTAAAAGTCACCTAAAATGCAATTTTTGCTTGGAAAATGTTAATTATCTCAATTCTTGGCTTATTTTTGGATTGGTTTGAATAATTCGGCCATTCTGCGGGGCATACATTGGTGCCCAGACACCAACATTTGTTTATTGTAATCTTGAGTTCAAGACTAGTTACAGACAACTAGTGTAGCCTGTGGAGATACGGGGGGGGGGTGGGGGGGTAAGCATGAAAATGTGAAGAGTTCCGCAGACAGGTAATTCAATAGAGCTGTGAAATTTGTGTACACTTTGCTGCCTGAATCATTCAGATTGTCGAAGTTAGTGGCGAGCTAGTCTACGCAGGTGCAAAATTCCGCAGTCTGGCTTGTGCCAGTGTTTATTATTACCGTAGCCGATTTTGAAGTACTCACCATATGGATAGAGCATACAGCAGCTTTTGCGACCTCGGGTGTACCCGATGATGGCTGCTCTTTCCAATTTGTGGGGCTATTTTGAGTCATGTTCAGCTGTAACCTGCCTTTGTTGGCTTGACATCCATGTACACAGCTGTCCAGATAAACACCCCACTCTATACCCCCTTCCCCGAGTAAACCCCCCACTTCATTTCCCAAGGGCCAGGTGCTATGACGAGCACGAGTAATTCTTTATATTTCTGATTACATAATTAAGCAAAGAAATGAGCAATGTTTTTTTTTCCTTTTTTGGCTGTTAAGTGAGCCCCCACGAAATCTCCATTAGATACTGAATATGCATTTCTGGACAACATTAATTTCTTCTTGCTCAGTTCATTAAAATAATGAAATTATTCTCATGAATGATCAAAATTTGTCAGATGGGTTGAAAGACATGAGTGCATTGATGTACAAATCTGAGGGTTCTGTAGATTTCCCACACTAAATAGATCTGGTCTGGCACCCTCTGGCCGAAAAGTGGTTTGGGAAAAAATCAAGTTTAGAATGAAAAATCAAAGAAGGAAGAAAAGGATAACGGGAGTGAAAATTAGTGAGAGAAAGTCAGGAAGAAAGGAAAAGGGTAAGGGTGCAACGAGAAGGGAGAGGGGAGGAAGTGAAGGAATGGAGACGGGGGAATAAAAGTGATTAAAGAAAAAAAAAAACAACAGGAGATAGAAAGGAGAAAGACAGAAAGAGGAAAAACATCAAAAAATTAAAAACAGCTAAAATAATAAAAAAAATTGACGTCTAAGTTCAAATTGTGAAAAATAGTAGAAACTGGAACTTCCTGGGCCATATTTTGTGTTAGAACTTATTTAAAGGTAAAACTCCGCAAAATATCAGACAAAAGGTGTGGGAGGCTTACTACTGAGTAATTACAGTACTAATTTACCCCATCCATAGGAGTATTTTGACTAGAAGCCACCGTTTCAGAGGGGATCGAACTCATCGTTGTCTTCATGGGCTTCAGTAGTTCGAAACCTCCGTGGTCAACTTATGGATTCTTCTTGCTGAATGGGATGCGAAGGTCTATCAGTCCAAGGTAATGCATAATTAAAGCAACTGATTCGCTTCGTTAATGAAAATTGTACGTTTTAATTAGGGCCAGTTTGTACATAAACCATGGCAATTGATTTGGTGGTGTGAAACCGATAGGCTATGTGTTAGGAGACTAGCAGAAAATTTTGTGACCCCTGACCATCTATCCATTGAACTTGTTCTTTTCATCTTGAGTTAATACACAAGAACTAGTTACTGACCACTAGTGTAGCCTGTGGGGCTACGGGGGGGGGGGGGGGGGGGGGGGAAACATGAAAATATGAAGAGTTCGACAGACAAGGTAAGCCAATAGAGCTGTGAAATACGTGTACACTTGGCTGGCGAATCATTCAGATTGCGAAGTGAGTGGCGATCTAGTCTACGAAGGTGCAAAATTCAGCAGTTTGGCTGGCCGTGTTATCTTTTACCGTAGCCGATTTTGAAGTAGCCTCACCATATGGATAAAGCATACCGCAGCTTTTGCCGACCCGGTGTCACAGATGAAGGCTGCCTTTCCATATGTGGGGCTTATTTTGAGTCATGTTATCAGCTGTACCCTGCCTTTGGGGCTTGACATACATTTACACAGCTGTCCCGAGTAAACACCCCCACCACTCTAGTAGCCCCTTCCCCGAGTAAACCCCCCCACTCATTCCCCAGGGCCAGGTGCTATGACGAGCAAAGAGTAAGTTATTTTATTTCTGGCTTGTGTGGGTTTTTCACGTGATTGTGTGGTATATAGCCATACACGTCCAGAATGTTCTTGTAGAAATCGGCTATCTGGTATTCTTTCAGCATATTGCTCTTTCCCACCAGTTCTGACATGAACTTAGAGTATCCTTCAAGTAGCTGACTGTCCCTTTCCTCTGCAATGTTAATTTTTTTTTTCCAACCTTAGAGCATAGGCCAAGTTGCTTGGTCCATATTGTTTGGCCTCACCTATTTCTAATCTCTAAATGGCAGAGCTGTTTTTGTAGTGGCCATCTATTCTGTTCTATAGATTCTTCCATAATCTGCAGAAAACTGCTTGTCTTTAATTGCAGGTCGCTTCTCCTCCTTCTTCTTTCAATGAATTCAGCATTCACATACTTCTTGAACTGCTCCTCCAAGTATTGTTACTTTACTATCTGAAGCTATGATGGACCATTCCACTCTGCAAAAATTTAACATTGGTTGACTGATTAATGGAGTTTTAACCAGGTTATCCATACACGCTCCACCCTAATGGGCTCCGGATGGCATACGGTTTCTCCTATTTCTCCTGATAAGCTCTCCAATTAGCGTCCGTTGATCTCGGACTTTTCTCCCAATCATAATCGTAACCTTGGCTATTTGCTCACAGTGGTCTGATAGTGGAGGAAAATTTTTGATATGGGCAAGATGATTCCACTTCTCTAATGTATTCCTGGCTTGGAATACCTTTCTTGTCCACGTGGTAATTGGCTCTTCACAATACAGAAGTAGGCATATCAATAATGTGCATCCATCAATGCTTCCAACTAACATACCCTTCGATTTACTTTTGTTTTCAATACCTGTTCCGTTCTAGGTTGGGGGGGGAGACGCAGTAGCTTGGTTTTTTAGTTTGCATGTGCCATGTTTTCTGTAACTCTTCTTCCTCCACAAATACTGCTCCACAGCCATTATCGCGGAATTCATATTTGTGGCAATTCAATTGCATTTTTTCACTGTTTCTTTGGCTTACACAAGGATGGGTATTAATTGCCATTATGGGGTTTTTTGTCTTTCTTGATGAGTGGTTTTTTCTGCACATAACCCTTGTTGACTTCTACAAACACCTTGTTTGTCACAATCTGAAGTACTTGTCTTCCTCTGACCTTTCCCTTTCTTGTTTACTCATTGCTTTTTCCCGGACTGGTGTCCTTAACACTTGGTGTTGGTTTTTTCTGCCATCATTTACTGCATTTTTGCAAGGCTTCTGCACTTTATCTTGGTGTGGCCGTTACTCAGGTAGCCGAAGCACATCCCTTTGTCACGCCAAAACTGGAGATTTGGTACCCTGAGGTTCATGGCTGCGAAACTTTCTGTAACTCTAAAATGACCATCGTTTGGTACCTTTTCCACAATACAGGCATGCCCGTTGATGCCTGTTCCTGTGTTCTTCTTTTCCTGTGGCCCATCTTCTATAATTACTTGCCGTTATTTCTTTTGATTTTTCCTGCTGTACTGACGCGGGAAATTCTGTCTTTCTTGTGTTTGTTTGACCTAGTTTTTTTGTCAATCTCGTTGCGCTTTTGGTATCCCAAGCCCGCTTAGTGGATCGTTACGTCTCTCGAGATTCAACTGAAGACTTCTTTCAAATCCCTTTTTCCAATGGTGGGCATCGATACTGTCATTCTCGGCATTTCCGCCAACTACTATTTGAGATCCACTGATGCTGCAATGGGGTGGGCAATTTTCCTGCCAATGTCTTCAGGAAATTCAAAACCTGTTTAACTTTGTAGGTTCGGAGTTCCTCTCCTGGCATTAATCAAGCCCTGTCAGAAATATTGGACTACCTTCTCAAGCTTATTATCTCATGCCATTGATGCCGTGGCCAAGTCCTCCGACCTTTCATTTTGTATGCCGTTGCTAGTAAGGCTGAGTTTCCATAGTTGCGGTACAATAAACTCAATGCCGTTTCATATGCGTCTTACTCTGGATGCAATAAGATGCATTCCTTGTATCAAATTGTTTAGCCTCGCCCTTGGGTAAGACTTCAGAACATTATCCAGTCTTCCTGTATAGTCTTGGCGCACATATTCAACTACCGACTGAATCTTTTCATAAAGGTTGGGAATGACACTACATTCATTCCAGTCAAAATGTTCCTGTCCGGTGGCGGTAAGCCCTGTGTGTGACGCTGTATGTTTACTAACTGATTTAGTATCGAGACGACTTGTCTTCTCCTAGTTAATGGAAATAAGTCAAGATGGTTTGTCAAGCTCAGTTGGCCTTACATTCATAAATTATATGTACAACATCACCTGAATTCCCGGAAAAAAATAATACAATTTTGATGGAAAATTACAAAATAGAGCATTTTAGTTTTGCTTTATTGACATACGAGAACACGGGCGGAGTTTTCCCACGGCTCATTGACCAGCCCCCACTTTTGCTCTCCTCGTGACGTCAATGTGTTGACCAAAACATCGTGTTGACATCTAATTGTTATTTGCTGACACTGTAATGTTGATGGATTAATGAAATTAATAATAAAATTTCAAAATACATTACCGAATACATATTTTGTTTTCATGATCTGTGTTTTTAATTAGTATTGATATCAAACACCATCGATGCCAGTTATAGGAAAGTGTCAACACTGCGATCTGATGGTCACAACGACGAAATTATGGATGGTCATCACTTTGACATCACCATTTGCCTGCGATGTGGAATTTGCGAATCGTGTTCGATTAAGCCCTCTTGGGCGGGGAAATTAAAAGGGCAAAAAACTCAACAAATGTGGGGGACACTTTTCCAACTTATTTTTGATTTAATGTAATCTACGTACTGTCGTATTCATCCATACCAAATTTTTCAAAATTCAGATCATGACATATTTCCTTTAAAGCATAATAGCACATTTTTTTGAAATGCGGCCCGCATTTTTTTTTCAAAAAAATTGAGATTTTTTATACGGTTGCCATGGTAACAGGGCTAGTAAGCCATACCTGTGAATGGTTAAGCCAAAATGTGTCTATGTGTCATCTAATTGGCCTCCATTTTTCCTGATTCAAAAATATTAATTTGATTTCATTTTTATTTGAGAAAAAGGTTTCTCATGGAAAAAGCCACTTTCTATTATTATGAAATCCCCTGGGGTCTATATTGGAGATCATAACCATTTGTTTATTTTTAATATATTGGGCAAGAGAGTGGGATTCCCCATAGTGCTATTTTAGAGATTCACCTGTTTTTGACAAATAAGAGGGGTTAAATGGGATTCCCCCAAGATGTAAATTTAGAAACTAGTCAACGTTGCGTTTATTCTTTGAGATAAAAAGATTGCTTATTCGACGGGATTCCCCTGAAGTTATTATATAAAATGTGGAATGCAGATGTATTTAATTTAATGTGAAATCTGATTTGACAGGCTATTGTGATTTTATGCATTATAATGTTGTAATAAACCTTTTTAGGTAGTTGAGGAATAGGTAATCTAGCCTTTGAGTAGTTAAATACTTGTCACTGGATTTACTCAGAGCTTCATTTTAACCAAGAAGCTACACAGTATTAGTTATATCTAGTTTAATCTCATATGTTAGATTTTGTGTTCTACAATAGTAGCCAGATTTATAAATATTTGGATGCCGCCTTAGCTTGATACTGAACTGTGCTGCTGCGTCTATTTAAAGCCAGAAGAGCTTCAGTTGTTGGAATCAAAAAAGAGATTCCAATTTATGTGGGGCTAAATGAAGTGTTATAATACCTGGAATTTTGTTTACTGTGGTAATATTAGTGTCCGTCGCGCGTCCGAGGGACTTTCATTCCACCTTGTCGTCCTAAACTGCTATACACAAGTTATCTCAGGACTGAGAAATTCCAATGGATATTACCAGGCCTGAACTCGGAGATTATTTCCCGGGGAGGACGCCCTCAATTTTTTCAAACAAATAGTGTTTTTTTTGTCATATACACAGCTTGGTCCATATAATAATCACGTGTGAAATAACTAACTCAATCGAAGTCCCTTCATAAGAAAAGCAACACACTTTGTTTTTAAAATTCCGGGGATCCGGAAATTTGGTTATACGGTATCTTATGCACTTTATCTGTCCATAATTGTGTACTTCATGAAAACGAAAAATCCCTCATTCATCTCTAATCTTTTGGAATTGAGTAATTTTAGGTGAGTCTCCTAGTGTTTCTATTTGACTATTTTTGATTACTACAAACAAAATATCTATTTTCCGAAATCTCTGAGTCAGTCTTTTACTGAGGATATATAAGTGTGACTTCGCATACTGTCCATTTTGGGAGTCTTCGCTATGAGGCCATATCATTATCTTGAAACTGCATAGCTCCTTGTATAAATTGGGACACAGTGAATTATACATACGTACCAAATCGTCGAATCAATTTTTCACATACAAAATTACAAAGGAAATCATGTGAATTTATGTACAAGAACAGATACGATGTGAAATAAATTATTTGAACATTGAGAAGACATATCGAATGCTAGGACCACCACTGGACAACTCTGTGCTTATAGGAAGGTGGCGGCCCTTCTTGAAGGAAACTTACTAAACTCTTACAACATACAATGGTGAACATTATGAAGCGGTCAAGGAAATATCAGAGAAAAAAATTGCTGCTGGGAATACAAACGAGACAAAAAAAGAGTAGACTAAATTTAAAGACGCAATTACGGGAGTACCACATGACACGGCGAAGTGGTCAAAAGAATTTTTAAAGACAAATACACAACACATATCACATACACCACACACAACCTTAAATCACTACATACAGACATTTAATCCCCATTAAACACTACATGTAGATTTCACACACACTAAATAGAACTGGTCTGGCACCCTCTTGCCGAAAGTTTTGGGAAAAAGGATACAAAAAGTGACGTCTAGTTCAAATTGAAAAATGTAGAAACTAGACCTTCCTGGGCCATATTTTTGTGTTAGTAAATTATTTTAAATGTAAAATCAGCAAAATATCAAGACAAAAAGGTGTGTGAGGCGTACTACTGAGATAATTACCGTACGCCTTTTACCACCCATAACCCACAGACTAATTTTGACTAGAAGCCACAGTTCAGAGGGGATCGGAACTTATCGTTGTCATCATGCTTCAGTAGTTCGAAACCTCCTTGGTCACTTATGGATTTCTTCTTGCTGAATGAAAAATGCAGAGGTCTAGCGGTCCAAGGTACTGCATAATTAAAGCAAATGAGTTCCTTCGTTAATGAGAAATTTCCGTTTTAATTAGGGCCATTTGTTTGTACATAAAGACCAATGGCAATTTATTTTGGCGTGGTGAAACCTATAGGCGATGGGTGTTATGCGACTAGCCATAAAAGTTTGTGACCCTGACCTCTAGTACAATTGAAAAATTGTTCCCGCGCGGGGCTATAGATATTGAGTAACTTGACAGACATAGAGTTTTTGCTGTATTGAAGCATGAAGAGCCTTGCCATAACAATTTTTCCAATAACAATTGAAAATGATGACCAGTGCAAAATTACTTAATGTTGTGATAACAGGACATAAATCTTTATGCAAACACAAGGTAGTTTGAATACGGGAGAGATATATTGTTTTTCATTGTTTTTATACAAGATTTATATGGGATCTTTACGGTTCTATTTCCATTTGTGTAAGTGGGGTCAAATATCAGGCGAGTTGGGGGCGAACTGCCAACAGTGCCCGGTTCATACGTCAGCGCAAGGGAAAAGTGTATCCCTTTAATCAATTTCATATTCAAAATTTGACGATTTCTTGGCAGCTACATCATTATGAGGGTCGGCTATTGAAGCTTATTGAACAGACTGAAGAAAATGATAACATAAGGTGATTTGTATTATTGTATTTAATTTAAAAATATTTAATACCAATTCATTTTCATTTAAAAGTCACCTACACAAGCAATTTTTAGCTTGAAATTTTTAATTTCATCTTCCCCTACTGGCTATTTTGGATGTTTTTAATCATTCTGCCATTGCGCGGGGCATACATTTGTGCCATCCACCAACATGGTTTCTTGTCATCGTGAGTTCAAGACTAGTTACAAACCACTAGTGTAGCCTGTAGCAACGGGGGTGGGGGGGTAAGCATGAAAATATGAAGCGTTCGACAGACAAGGTAAAAGTCAATAGAGCTGTGAAATACTTGTACACTTGATGGCGAATCATTCACGATTGCGAAGTGAGTGGCGAGTAGTCTACGACTAAGGTGCAAAATGTCAGCGTCTGCTGTCTTGTGCCAGTGTTCTAATTACCGTAAGCCGATTTTGATGTAGCATCACCATATGGATAAAGCCATACAGCCTTTTGCGACCCAGGAGGTACCAGATGATGTCTGCTCTTTCCAAATTTTGGGGTATTTTGATTCATTTATCAGCTGTACCTCCTTTTGGCTGACATACATGTACCAGCTGGCCCGAGTAAACACCCACTCTATAGCCCCCTTCCCCCGAGTAAAAACCCCCCCCCACTTCATTTCCTTTCCCCATGGCCCAGTTCTATACGCGCAAAGAGTAGATTATTATATTTCTGATTACATAATTAAAAAGGAAATCAGGCAATGGTTTTTTTGTTTTCCTCCTATTCTGGCTGTTAAGTGAGTCTCCCACGAAATCTCCATAGATAGCTGAATGGCATTTTTTAGGACAACATTAATTTCTTGCTCAGTTCATTAACAATAAATGAAATATTCTCATGAATGACAAAATTTGTCAAGATGGTTTAAATAGACATGAGTTGAAATTGATTTTACACATCTAAGGGTTCTGTAGATTTCACACCACTAAAATAGATCTGGTCTGGTAACCCTCTGGCCGAAAATGTTTGGGAAAAAGCTAAAAAAATGACGTCTTACTTAAATGAAAAATAGTAGAAACTTGGAACTTCCTGGGCCATATTTTGTGTTGAAATTATTTTTAAAGGTAAAAATCAGCAAAATTCAAGACAAAAGGTGTGTGAGGCTTACTACTGAGTAACTTACAGTACTAATTTTACACCCCATACCCTAGCATATTTTTGACTGAATCCCACAGTTCAGAGGGGATCGGAACTCATCGTTGTCCTCATTTGTGAAGCTTCCAATTATTATTCGTAACACTCCGTTGTTCCACTCTTATTGCTTCTTCTTCTTATGGGATATTCATAGTTCGCACCATAGGTCAAAAACTCCTGTGGTCAACTTAATGGATTCTTCTTGCTGAATGTGAATATAGGTCTAGCATTCCAAGGTAATGCATAATTTAGACACCGAGTCGCTTCGTTAATGAAGAAATTTTACGTTTTAATTAGGGCATTTTGTACATAAACAATGGCAATTTATTTGGTGGGGTGAAACCTATAGCTATGTGGTGTAGAGACTAGCAAGAAAAGTTTGTGACCCCTGACTTCTAGTCCCTTGAACTTGTTCTGGTCATCTTGAGTTCAAGACTAGTTTACAGACCACTAGTGTAGCCTGTTGACTACGGGGGGGGGGGGGTAAGCAGAAAATATGAAGAGTTCGACAGACAATGTATTGTCAAGAGACTGTGAAATACTTGGTACCACTGGCTGGCTGAATCATTCATAATTGCCGAAGTGATTGCGAGCTAGTCTACGACTAAGGTGCTAAAATTCATCAGTCTGACTTAATGCCGGTGTTATTTAATTACCGTAGCCGATTTTTAAGTAGCCTCAACCATATGGATAAAGCCTACAGCAGCTTTTGCGACCCAGGTGTACACAGAAATGAGGCTGCTTCTTTTCCAAATTGTGGGCTATTTTGAGTCATGTTTCAGCTTGTAACCTGGCCTTTTGTCTTGACATACATTTACAGCAGCTTCCCATAAACACCCCACTTATAGCCGCCCTTCCCCGAGTAAAACCCCACACCCCCCCCCCCCTTCATTTCCCAGTGCCCAGGTGCTAAGACGAGCAAGATTATGTTATTTTATTCCTGAATTACATAATTAAGCAAGGAATCCGGTAATAGCTTTTGGTTGTTTCTCCTATTCTGGCTGTTAAAAAATGAGCCGTACCCACAAATATCTTCCATAACGGAATATGCAATTTTTAGGACCACATTATTTCTTGGCTCATATTCATTAAATAATGAATTTATTCCTCATGAATGATCAAACATTTGTCAAATGGGTTGAAAGAGACAGGAATGCCTTGATTTTTACAAATCTGAGGGTTCGTCCATACATGTACACACTACACAACATTATTCCCACATACACATAGAATAGATGCGTCCCTTGGGACGTACATATAGTTACAGTGGCAGTTGTGCATCACATTTATAGGTACGGTAGTTGCCCAGGACATGCGGTTAAAGTGCGGGAAGAAACAAAAAGTGAAGAAAAAGAAAGGGTGTTAGGAATGGTCAATAATGTACTGCAGGGGCGGGGGGGGTAAAATAAATTTCTGTGAGGGACGAAGATTGGGTGTAATTGTAAATAGTAGTGGTGAATATTGGGTTGTTTTGGGGGGACATGAAGGGTAGGCGTTGACAAATTCTGGTGAAGGCAAAACGTGTATGGTATAGAAGGCGCTACTGGACCCCTCTTTCTTCGTTTGTCTCGCAATGATATCTCTTAGGGCCAGGATTGAAAGCTTCTAAGGACCGTAAATAGGGGACGAGTGCGTGTGGGGGGCTGGGGGTTGACGCCTAAATAGATACGCGCCGACCCCAAAACACTAAACTATATGGCATCTTTCGATAACAAGCAGTCCGTACGGTTGTTAGACACCGGAGTATTTTATTGTGAGTGTATAACCTGCTCCTGTAGTAAGATCAACCATGGAGAGATAGATGCACTTCGGATACGGAATGAATAACAAAATTTACGCTTGTACTCTGGGTTAAAGGCTCCTTCTGGCTAATAAAAGCACGCCCGGCGTATTTGATAGTCCGCACATGTACTACGAAACTGCTACGCGTGCGTTTCTTCTTTAACGCCTTGCGTTCGTCTGCTGAATTTCGCGTCGCGGCGACGCTAAATTCAGAGATCGTTCGTTTACCTAGGAGAGCGATTTGGTCTTAATTATTTCGGTGAGGGCTTTTGTATATAACATCGGGTTTACACCATGCAAAATTCGATCTTTGAAAATCTTTAGGCGCACTATTTTTCAAATGTGCCAGTGTCTCTGTAAAATCATTAAATCTTTTTTTTATTAGATAAATTCAGATCACCTCTGGTGGTAGGGATTACGGGGTTTTTGAAGGTATTTCTGACCTTGGCCTTCCCCCGAGACCCTCATAACAGTCGCAACGAAGAGGGGATTTGTAATTAGAAATATTTAAATCTGGGAGATCTCCGATAATATTCAACGAGCTGCTCTGAAATGGCCCTTCCAATCTGACTAGCTGGGACATAGCGCCATGTACGTGTCTACGCTCACCCCTTAGTTGCTTGAGTTGGTTAAGGCAGTAAGTTAGTGTCATTTTCTTGAGGTGGCACGATTTTCTCATGGGACGGACTAAGCTTTAGGCAAATTTCCAGTTCTGCCGTTAAATACAATCCGGCGATCACCAATTCCTAATTACAAAATCGCTTATGTTATGATAAATAACGAAGTTTATTAGTGGGGTATTTGTTTTCTTTCACCATAGTCTTTTGTAGAGTCATATGTTCTGTAACAACCAGTACGGAAAACACTAACTTGTGGAGCCTTGATGCTTGTGCTTGGTCCCCTTGTATTTTTGAACTTATGTCCACTGGGGTAAAGTGCCATCTCGTATTGTCCTCACTCATTTCCTTTGTGGAGTTAGTATTGGCCATACCATTTAATACACTTCCTTTATGTGCCATATTTTCTTGTCCAGCCCCGTCTGGGTCGCCGGCACTGCTATCAATTACGCCCTCTATCACTCTTCTGAATTCCTACCGTGACATCGTGTTATACGCCGAAAATGCGTGATCCTGAAGTGCGTGACCGTCACGCAATTTCGCCAACTGAGGACAAGTGAAACATTCAACGGAGAGTTTGTGCATGCATGCAGTGCTGCATGGACCCCCGATCAAGGGATTTGGTACGTTGGGGGGTAGGGCGCTATAATAACACTGGTAGGCCAATGCGGGTGGGTGTGCTCTGGCGGGGTGGTATGAAGGTTATAGACCATGGCTTGGGACCAAATAACCAACTTATAACAAATTCTGTAGTCCCCCTCTGGGGGGTGGGGTGATAAGGGAAAACCACGTGTAAATTCATAATAAATTATTCGATCACATTACGTACTGTATTTCCCGCACATAAACTGGCACATTTTCTTAAAATATATAAAATGTCACCCAATTTCTTTTTCCCAATATAGAGACCAATGGATATGTATAGACTTCAGCTAACCATGAGCGATATATTACGGGCCGGGTATGGTAAGGGCCATTGTTGATAGCAGGGTGTTACCACCTCCACATTCTGGTTGAGTGACAAATACCCCTCCTCTCTCACAATAACTAACCAGGTACATTATAATATATGTCGTTGACACTAAATTTTCTTCTGAAAACTGGGGGCGTAAATTGAATAGAGATGAAGTTAAGCAATAAGCTACGGATTTGGTTTCTGCACAAGTTGTTAGGTCAAGCTTGCCCATCACATTCTCTCATGATGTTTGTTCATGTTCTTCCTTTTCTAATAAATGGATGAAAAATCTGGCCAAGTTAAATTGAACACGCCACTTTATAAGCTCAAATATTTATTTATCTGTGAACGAGTTAAGTATTTGATCCTGAAAAGACTCATTCTAAATTTGGAGAGCGTACCATCTGAAATCTTCTTCATCTAGCGCGACCTTAAGAATGGTCCTGCATTCCCAGAATGAAAGGAATTTGGGAAGTGGTTTTCTACACCGCATACCGACCGGGCATTGAAATATCTTTAACTCCATTGTTTTGCGGAAGGTCTATGTGTATCCACTAGTCACTGATATTGGGGAAATAAATTTGAAGTGACAAATTTATTCTTTTTTCAAGAAAATGTTCCAGTTTTATTTGTGTGAACAGTTGATTATATGATTTTAATAATTATAATTTACACTTTGTTTTCCCCTATCCCCCCGATGGAGACTACAAAACGACAGCATGAATGACATGTCCCCATTTGACTATTAGGGCGACGTGTGTGTTCCGAAGATGTTGGGGAGGGTGACATTACTGCACGAATATGCCCAGTAGCTATCTAATAATTTTGGCCGCGAAATTATGCTCCATGACCAGCTTGCTCCGGACATAATGGCTCAACCTGGAGCATGGTCCTGTGAGGAGCAGCTGTCCTGGACATATGGTCCTGGAGCATAAATAATCTGGAAAAATATCTAGTCAAATATGCTCCAAGGATCATATTTTGATACGCAAATGGTCCCCAGGAAGCATATGGCAACTAATCTCCTTGGAGCATGGTGAGAATATTCTACGTTCAAATACTGCTCCATGAGCAATTTGCCATATGCTCCTGGACTATTTGCGTATTCATATATTCTCCTGGAGCATATTTGACTGAATATTTTTCCAGATTAAACTTTTATTCTCCAGTACCATATGCTCCATGACCAGCTCTCCAGGACCATATGCTCCATGAGCATATGGTCCTGGAGCAAGCTGGTCCTGGGAGCATAATTGCTGCCAAATTTGGTTAGCAGCTGCCCGGTAGAAGGGGTAGTAGGGGATCCATAGTGACATATTTGAGGGAACTTCTACTCCAAATACACTTATAGGTTTAAAGTGTTTTGGACAATTCAAGGGTCTGATTCCGAAATTATGCACTACAAAATCAACCAACCAATCCCCGGGAAACCATCACGCCTTGAACTTTGATCCCCGCGCGGATCATTTATTCGCCGGTGTATGATTCCTGCGGATACAAGCCTCAGCGCAGGCATTGCTCAGGCAGAGAGCGCCAAGCACACGGGGAAAATCGGTATTACTGTCGAATTCACGTGATTTCGACAAGCTGCTATTTTAGGGCCGAAATCACTTGATTTCGGCATAAATTAGTGCCGAAAAAGCGTGATATCACGGTATTCGACCGACGGATGCCGAATCACGCGATTTTCGACAGTCCACGCATTTTTCGGCGTAACATCGTGAGTGGTACTAACGGCAGGCCTCTTACTGGTGGACTCAGCATTGGTGACACCACGGGCACCGCCATTGGACTATTGCGTCAAACTTTCCTCTTTGTTTCTGCCACCAATTACAGTCTGCCTAAATGATACTTGCCATCTCCTACAGTCCCATCGGACATAGCAGATCTGGTTGAATGTTGCCCACTGCATTTATGGGGTGCCGTACCCGGTGCCGTTGTTATGTCCCTTATAGCTGTCGAAGCTCTGGTAATATGTTCCCACCGCTGAAGCTCCAAACGGAGTGTGATGATGACGTGAAATTGATTACGGGGGGGGGGGGTGGGAATCGCAGACATTCAAAGTCATTCCCATTGTTTGTTCTTCCCTAGTGACGTTTTTTACTGTGCCGGGTACGTGAATTTGATTACAATCAAGAGTCATGAATCATACCCCCGACTAGTATTTACGCTTCACAAACGTCTTTTACTTTAATTTAGAGTTCCAACACTTATCGGGATACCCCATTTTCTGTAGATCGTTAACCTTCATGCCCTACGAGTTCAAGGGTCCTTACTCGGTATTTTATTGCTCGCACCCTGAAGGCTCGCGAGCTATAAGATTACTTCAAGAGAGACACCTGCGATTATCCAATGTTGCGAACGAGGCTGATAGATTAACATAATCGAGATGTTGTCAGATACATTCATTTGTGGCATGCTCGAATATAAACAATAACAATCGCTGATATGACCACGAAGTAGGATAGATTTCACTGTTACCCTTTTTTGAAAACGATGTCAATATTAATGACTTAAATACATGTTGATTTTAACAAGGCTTTGGTGGCCAGTTGGTGCGCTATACCTCAACATTTCTATGGCTCAACGATGGCGGCCAAAACTCGTTCAATAATAGCAACTCATTAAAAACCAACCAAACCTCACTTTGACAGCATGTAGGCCTACTCTGCAGCTCCTCGACTGTAGAGGTCAAACCTCGACAGTGAGTGCGCTAGACGTCGGTTTAGTTAGATGCGGATGTTGTGGTTTCTTAGATACTTTTTTTCGCTTCCGTTGTAGTGATCTTGACGAGGGCGTCAGGTAGACAGTTCCATTTGGGTTTGGTAACATCAGCCCGTGCGCGAGTTCACTGGTTTTTTTAACACGAAGTGGGTCTATGGGTCTGAAAACCGTGAATTCTGCACGTGATCGGTGATCACTCTGGGGAGTAAGTCAGTGACACGGAGTAAAACTAAGTCTCTTGAGAGACATGTTCAAAGATATGTTTCACTATAAGGCTTACTTTACTGAACTTAACAGTTAGCTCCAACGAACAATTGTATCGTAGAGTGTAAAGCTAGCGTCTTTTAAGTGAATAAAACAGTGAAAAGACGGTATCTGTGATCTCAGAATCTGTGTACGCTTCCATATTACCCATCATTCTTCTCCCCCCCCCCCCTCTATACACCATGGGGTGTTGTCAATTAAAGAAATAGAATAAACACTTTGGACATAACACCACCATCAGAGCAAGAACCGATGCCCTACGCTCCAACTCCTTTCAGCCGTTCCTAAGAAATGGTCCGATTTACCACACCATGGTCACTGAATGTCGCCTTTCTGTGCAATTACTATCAAATGCAAATTGCGTGATCATTTCAAACATATTAAATCATTTGCAAATTTTCATGTGTGCGGGGTGGGGGCCCATTAGGATCTGGTGCTTATTGGGCCATATTGGACTGTATGTATTGTGATTAGTCCTTTGTATGATGGTATAGTTGACCATTAGGTAGAGAGGGTACGCAACATCTTTCAGATCTCAGTGGTTCTCACTTGTGTGGGTTGTGCCCCGGCAACGGCAGCCTCTGCCTGCCGTCCCCTTTTTTATGTGTACTTATGTTACCTGCCAAATGAATCAATAAATAAATAAAATATTAAATAAATAAGTAATTGCACGTACACAAGAATGGACCCATCGCTAGCCAGGCAAACGAGTCTATAGCTAATTTACCACCATTAATTAAAAACACCCAAAATTGTTATAAATTTCTCAATAATGGAGTAAATCATGTCAGGATCTTTTAAGAAGGCCAAATTAAGATGGGGAACTATATGCTAAAATTCCTTTCATAAAGATTGAATGCACAGGCTAAGTTCAGCGTATTTATCACTTTCGCCTCCCTCAGATTGCGCATAGCGTGGAACAACCTGTGTAATCTTGAGTCGCCACCGCATATCCCGCACGGGCCTGCAACGTCTGTCGTGGACCGTCACGCAATTTCGGAAACTGGTGACAAGTGAAACATTCAACGGAGAGTTTGTGCATGCGTGCAGTTGTGCATTGGACCCCGGATCATAGATTGACGTGTGGGTAGGGCCTATAAGAACACTGGTAGGCCTAAGCGGGGTTGGCTCTGGCGGGGTGGTATGAAGGTTTAGGACATGGGACGTGGACCAAATAACCAAAATGTATAACAAATTCTGTAGTCCCCATCTGGGGGGGGGGGGGGGGGGGTAAGGGAAAAACCAGTGTAAATTTAATAACATTATTACGATCACATTACTGTCTGTTCCGCACATAAAACTGGCACATTTTCTTAAAAATATATACAATGTCACCTCAATTATTTTTCCCCAATATCAGGCAGACCAAGGATTCTGTATAGACTTAAGCTAACCATGAGCTAAAGATCTTAAAGATATTACAATGGGCGGGGTATGGAGGGGCCATGTTTATAGCCAGGTGTTACCACCTCCACCCAATTTGGTTTGAGTGACAAATACCCGTCCTCTCTCACAATAACTAACCAGTGTACATTGTAATATAGGTCGTGACACTCATTTTCTTCTGAAAACGCGCAGGTCAATTGAATAGAATGAAGTTAAGCAATAAGTTACGGATTTGGTTCTGCACAAAGTTGGTAGGTCAAACGCTTGCCCGCAACATTATCTCATGATGTGTCATGTTTCTTCCCTTTTCTAATAAATGATGAAAAAATATGGCCAAAGTTAATGAAACACGCCTTTAGAAGCTCAATATTTAATTATCTGTGAAGATGAAGTATTTTGTCCTGAAAAGTTCTCAGTCTAAATTGGAGAGCCGTAACAAGATGAATCTCTTCAGCTGCGCGACCATATAACAATGGTCCTGCATTCCCAAGATGAAAGGGAATGAAGTGTTTTTCTACACCGCATACCGGGCGGTGAGTGGAATAGCTTAATCCATTGTTTGCTGAAGTAAGTGTATCCATAGTCACTGATATTGGGGACGAAATGAAGTGACATTTTATTTTTTCAAGACAATGTGCCAGTTATTGTGGGAAACAGATGATTATATGATTTAAATAATTATGAATGACACATGGGTTTTCCCCTAGCCCCCCGAGGGAGCTAAAACAAAAGCATAGAAGAACATGTCCCATTGACTATATAGGCTACTGTGTGTTATGTTCCGAGTATTGTGGGGAGGGTGACATGACGGCACGAATCTGCCCAGTAGCTTCTAAGAGGATTTGGCCGAAATATGCTCCAGGACCAGGGATCCAGGACCATATGCTCCTGGGGCATGGTCATGGAGCGCGGGTCCTGGAGCATAGGGTCCTGGAGCATAAATAATCTCGGAAAAATATTCTAAGTCAAATATGCTCAAGGAGCATATTTGAATACGCAAATGGTCAAGGAGCATATGGCAAATATGCTCCTGGAGCAGTGGTGAAATCACCAGTGTTTTCTCTTTTCTTTGTGATATTCTTCCTCCCCATTCGAGTCAAATACTGCTCAAGGAGCATATTGCCATAGCTCTGGCCATTTGCGTATTCAAATTATGATCCCTGGAGCATATTTGACTTAGAATATTTCTACAGATTATTATGCTCCAGGACAATATGTTCCAGGACCAGCTGCTCCGGGACCCTATTGCTCCAGGAGCATATGGTCCTGGCGCAGATGGCCTGAGAGCATAATTTGGGCCAAAATTTCTTAGAAGCTCCCGGTTAGAAGGGGTAGTAGTAGGGGATCCAGAGGGACATATTGAGGGACACTTCACTCAAAAAATACCTTTAAAACAAAGGGGTTGTTGATGAAAAGTGTTTTGGGACAATTCAAGGGGGTCTGATTCCGAATATGCACTACAAAATCCAACATAAACAATCCCCGGGAAACAATCAAAGCCTTGAACTGTGATCCCGAGCAATCATTTATGCAAGCAAGTTGTTGATTCCCGGATACAAGGCTCTCAGCCTCAGCGCAGGCATAGCATTGCGCAGGCAGAGAACGCCAAGTACCGGAAAAGCGGTATTGCGTCGAATTCACGTATTTCGTAAAAAACAAGCTGGCTTTTAGGGCGAAATCCGGTGATTTCGGCATAAATTTAGTGCCGAAAAAGCGTATATCACGGTAATTTCCGACAACGGATGCCGAAATCACGCGATTTCGACAGTCACACATTTTCGGCGTAACCTCGTGAGCGTACTAACGTCATCCTCGGAACTGTGACTCAGCAATTGGTGACACCCGGGCACCGCCATTGGAGGACTATTGCCGTCAAACTCATTTGTTCTGCCAGCCACATGACATCTTGCCTAAATATATGCCTCATTCCTACTCATCGGACATAGCAGATCTGGTTGATGTGTGTCCACTGCAATATGGGTTCCTTTACCCGTGGCCTTTGTTAGGTCCCTATAGCTGTCGAAGCTCTGGGAATATCCCCAACCGCAGAAGCTCCACACGGAGTGGTGATTGATGAACGTGAAATTGATTAACGGGAATCGGCAGACTGTCAAAGTCAATTCCCATTGTTGTTCCTTCCCTGTACGTTTTTAACTTGTGCACGGTTACGGGAATTTTTTGATTTACCATCAAGTCATGAGAATAGCCCAGACTATGTATACGCTTCAAAACGTCCCTTTTACTTTAAGTAATTTCCAAACTATCGGGATACCCCATTTTCTGTAGATCGTTAACCTTCATGCCCTACGAGTTCAAGGGTCCTTACTCGGTATTTTATTGCGCGCCCCCGGAAGGCCGTGGGAGCTATAAGAGTTTACTTCCAGAGAGACACCTGCGGATTTCCAATTGTTGCGAACGAGGCTGAGATATTAACATAATCGAGAATGTTTTCCAGATACATTCATTTTGGGGCATACTGCTTCTAAATATCACAATCAACAATCGCTGTTTGACCAATAATATGATAGATTTCAATGTTACGCCTTTTGTTTTTGAAAACGCTAGCATATTATGATAATACATGTTTGATTTAACAAGGCTTGGTTTCCAGGTTGGTGGCGCTATACCTCAACATCGTCTATGGGCTCAACGATGGCGGCCAAAACTCTTTCAATATAGCACTCCTTAAACCAACCAACTCACTTTGACAGATTTAGGCCTACTCTGGCAGCTCCCTCGACAGTAAGGTCAAACGCAGAATAGTGAGTGGCGCTAGACGTCGGTTATTATGCTGGAGGTTGGTTTTCTAGATACTTTGTTATTGCTTCAGTTGTAGGATATTGACGAGGGCTTCAGGTAGACAGTTCCTTCTGGGTGTATTATCATCAGCCCGTGCGCGAGTTCCCATTGGTGTGTTAACACGAAGTGGGTCTATGGGTCTGAAAACCTGTTTAATTCTGCGTGGATCGTGATCACTCTTTAGTCAGTGCACACGGAGTAAAACTAAGTCTCTTGAGACAGTTCAAAGATATGTTTCACTATAAGGCTTACTTTACTGAACTTACATTAGCTCCCACGAACGATTGTATCGTAGAGTGTAAAGCTATCTCTTTTAATTGATAAACAGGTAAAAGACGGTATCGTGATCTCGCAGCTGTGTACGCTGGCCATATATATACCCAGCATGCGTCACCCTTCTATCCTACCCTGGGTGTTTGGCAATTAAAGAAAATAATATAAAACACTTTGGACATAACACCACCATCAGAGCAAGAACCGATGCCCTACGCTACAACTCATTTCCGCACTTCCCTTAGAAATGGTCCGATTTACCACACCATGTCACTGATTCCCTTTCTGTGCAATACTTCAAATGCAAATTGCGTGATCATTTCAAACATATTAATCATTTGAAAATTTTCATGTGTGCGTGGGGGCACATTATCTTGTGCTTTTAGTGCAATAGGACTGGAGTGATTGTGATTATTCATTTGTATTGTATAGTTGACCAGTAGGTAGAGATGGGGTACGCACATCTTTCAGATCTCAGTGGTTCTCACTTTTGTTGTGCCCCGGCACGGCAGCCTCTGCCTGCCGGTCCCCTTTTTTATGTGTAATTATGTTAACTGCCAAATGATAAATAAATAAATAAAATAATTAAATAAATAAGTAATTGCAAGGAACAAGGATGACCCATCGCAGAGCAAGGACAAACGATCTATAGTCTAGATTTACCACTCATTATTAAAAACACCCAAATTGTTATAAATGTTCTCATAATGGATATAATATGCAGGGATATTTTTTAAGAAGGCTCAGAAATATAAGAAATATATCTAAAATTCGCTTTCATAAAGAGTGATTGCACAGTGCTAGTATCATGCGTATGTTATCACTTTCGCCTCCTCAGAATTTGCGCATGCGTGGAACAACACTGTGTAATCTGAGGTCGCCACCGCATATCCCGAACCTGCAACGTCTGTCTTACTTTACCATTCATTACGCATAGTTTGGACACTAGAGGGCTCCAGTACCATTGGCTGTTTAGTTTCGTGAGCTTGTAATATTACTATAAATAGTATGTTTTGGGCTTTCCACTGGTCAGACGTAAAATATTTGAAAGGTGCTGTAAGAACCTTGTTATGTTTAATTAGTAGTAGTAGTAATGAAGTTGAAATAAAGCGCAGACACCATCACTATTTTAGGATGTCACAGCGGCCCTGGACAGCCCCCAATTAGATCACTGGTAGTTTGGCTTGTATTGCCTAGATATGTAAAAATAGAATCATATAATTGCCAAAGGGCATGGTCCACAAAATGTAATGATATGAATATCGTAAAACTCATATTTTAACCAAAAATGCGGTTTTCACCCAATTGCTCCAAAATATGCAGTTGGCCCAACTTTGCAGTTCTACACTTAGTACATATGGTAAAGTTTAATGATCCAGCGACCGTGTATTTAGTTCAAAACAGGTACGATTTTAGAAACTAATGAAAATTTTACATTCATGATGCTTTCAGCATTATAGTTAGGTCCAAATCCCAATTTCGTGACCATTCTCTGGCTAGTAAGGTTTGATGATTGATTTGTCTTTTATGGCCCTCTTAGAAAAAAATAGCCCCATGTCCATCGCAAAAATCCCGGAATTTTTCTCTAGAGACCTGCTATACTCTTTCGGGTAAGTCGAGCGCAAGGATTTGACATTACGGTGTCATTTCAACCCAAAAATACAAGATGGCCACTGGCGCCATCATGAAAAACAAAGCCACAAAGTTTACAAAGCCACTTTTCCGGATATAAAGTCCACCACAACGATTTCGAATCTGACATTGCTTTGATATTACAGCATCATTCTTGCCCAAAAATCTAAGATGGCAGCCACAGGCGCCATCTTGAAAAAGTAAAATTTGAGACTGAGCACCTAAAATCGTGTACAAAGACATTTTTTCTGGTAAGCCGACCCAAGGATTGTGAATCTAACATTATTAGTTAGGCGCTTCCCTGCGGTAGAGCTAAACGGAACTTTTGAATGGGAGCACCTATTGGACCACGAATTGACCCCTTTTTCCTAATTTTAAAACGGTCATGAATTACTGTCCTGTTGGCATGTGACATAATTACTAGATGCAAGATTCATTTTATTTAGCAAACATGTCCTACATGACAGGAAAAGTATATATAACAGTACATTATCAAAAAGAAAGTAATCAATTTGAAAACTGTTTTAAGATGAAATAGTTGAGACGAAGTGATTTATAGGCACCAGTAATGGACAACCCCGTGGGGCTTATTGGTTATTTGCTGTGGCCCTTTGTAAAACATTAACAAGTAAGATTTAAATATACTAAATAGTTAAAAAATTAACACTAATAAGGGATGGATAAAAATATTAATAGAAATTAAAATATGTCCATAAATAAACAAAAATAATTAAATTATATATCTGAGCAAAACGAACATTTAACGGGAATACAGGATAAGGGAATGGAGGGGCAGAATGGGCAACATGTTCTTGCTGTGGTATGTTACACTGTTGCATAAGGAGGGGATAGAGATAGAAAGAGGTTAGGGTTCGGTAGATGAATAAAGGAACGAGAAAAATAAGGGAAATGGGGGAGTAATAATTGGAAATGTACTCGTCAATAAAATGCTTTAGTTGATATTTTAAAGTAATTTTTGTTTGCAATTGTTTGTGGATAGATTCGGTAAATCATCGCAGAGTTTTGCGCGGTGGTTGTGTATAGAATGAAGTGTTTTTCAGACGACGATTTAGGGAGGGAAAGATGAAAATTTGTCTGCTTGTCTAGTGTTATAGCTGTGGATTTTTTTCTATTTTGGAAAGTGTAATTTTGAAGTTCGGAGGTAGATGACTGTTGTGATAGCAACACCGTGAAGAGACGCCATTTGAAGTGGGTTTGAGGGTTTTAGAGTTTTCAGCGATCCCCAGCGGGCATAGTCGTGTAGAGCGACGTGTGAAATAAAAGACCACCCAAAAAAGTAACGCAGCATGTCTAAATACCCCCATTAAGTTACAAACCATGTCTTATGCACGAAAACATAAAAATCATACAATAGTCTGTTTTTTTCTGCAAAGTTTGACACCTTCTGGCTCCATTGTGATCAACATAAGCCAAACCACAATGTCCATTTTACGAAAATGTTGGCACATTTTCAGAGTGGCACCTAGACATTATTACATTACAAACCATGCATTATATGTGACACACATTCACGGGAAGAATGCGATCTTTTCACGATGGCAATCAATATGACTGCCTTTAATAGGCTTGAGGCTTTTACGCAACTTTTGAAAAGGGAGAAATTTTCTTATACATGGGTATGTGTTGGCATTTTGATCGCAATGGGGGCAAGAAGGGTATCAACATTTAGGGATAGGAAAACGAACTCTTGATATGATTTATATTTCGTGCAAAAGACCAAATGGTTTGTAACCTATATGGGTATTTATACTATGCGCGTTACTGTTTTGGGGGTCTTTAGAGGCAAAGTGTGAGTTCTGGGGGTGAGTTGGTGATAGTGCGGGATGGCTCATTTCTGTGTGGTATTATAGTTGGACGAGTCATGAATGATACTCGGAGGCCAGATGATGTTACAGTAGCTAAGTTACGGGAGACTAAGTGTTGTTAGTGATTTGACGACCTAGCGCAACAAGTATTACCTCCACATTTGGCAAATTGAGTTATCATGGTTTTTAGTTCCTTGGGGTCATGAAATATAGTAATTATGTTTTTTTGTTTCAAAATTAAAATGTGAAAAAACACTTTTTAGGGGCGTTGTTTTGGCAATAAGACCAATTTGAGGTAAAAAGTACTTAAGTCCACCCATAACAACAGTGATACACATACTACCAACGACAACTCAATGTGATAATCTAATGAGTTAAGGATGTCAAATAAAAATACGTGATTTTAAAAAAATGTATAACAAATTTCTCTTTGTTGTTGTTTTGGTCACTTTGTAAGGAATCTTAGACAATTTTTGACGTTTTTAGCAATAAACGTGCATTACTCTCCATTTGGGAGTGCAAAAAGTACGTAAGTCAAAAATCGATTTATGAATTATCTGTCATCAATTGCCGCATCACACTGCCCGGTTATAGCACCCATGTAAACAGGGTTAGAGATGTTTTTAAAACCCTTTCACTAGAATTTAAGAATATGGGATATTTTTTAGCCATCAAAACTGTTTTATGTACTCCAATTTAAGCCACAGGGCTTGCATCCACAATGATTTCTGTGTCATGCTCAGTGATAATGATGCTGCATGCATGTTTCTGATATGCTCGTGTTTTATCCTGCTGAAGATCTCTTGATGAGCATCTGTCCTGTTCCATTGGTTAAGTCGCGTAGTGGCTGAGAAATCGTGTCGCTAGTTTGCGATAACCTCTGCAATACGGCTCCATACCAAGAACTCTTACTTCAGCACGTTTCCTGTGGTTCTGGTGCATTTGTCAAAGCTGTGACTTTCCTGGGGTCCGGGGACAAACCGCTAGCTCCAAATACATGTCCAAAGAACTCTACGCTGGGCTTGAAAAAATCACACTTCTCTCTCGTTTTAACGTGAGATTCTTCTCGCGTAAGAGTTGCAAACAGGCTCTGAGGTTGGCTTCATGTTCCGCTTCAATGGTCCCAAACACTAATATATCATCACTGTACACAGCTGTTTGAAAGTCTCATTTTTTATCACAAAACCAGAATAAAACAAAAAAATATCGCCGGCGACACAGTTTTGATAACTGATTTGGAATAATTGGTCCACTAACTACATTCTCTGTAAATTTTACGACATTTCATTGCGGGCAAATATGATGTTTCTTAAAAATCTAGTTTTCCACGTCTTTCTATGGAGAATGGGCATATAGAGGGCGCTATAACATACAAATCATGACCTTTGTATGCCTATATGACAAGATTCCCGTAATGGATTTGTCTGATTTTTGCAGAGATGATAGCTCTTGCATATCCCTACGTATATCAGTTGTCAAAATTGTGTCGCCACTGCATAAAATTGTTCTAAAAATAAAAGAGACAATTCTTCCCGAAATGTGCGATTCCTTCTGTCTGACCCCGGTCCGTTACAATAGTAAGATCGATAAAGAGTGAGTCAAATTCTGGTCCTTGTGTTGTGTCAATGATTTGATGTGAGAGGTGATTTTTTATGTAAAGGCAACTCCCCTTCCTCTGCCAGTGAGCGGTCCTGGAATGTTCAAGATTTCCACATACAATGACAATATTAACAAAAATATGTATAACATAAACACATAGTATATTCACACAATGACGTGGAGGAGATGACCAGAAGGCCAAGAAAGGCCAGAAGCGGTTACCCCCAAATGAAAAACTTAACTTGTTCCTATAATAACATTTAAACAAAAGAAAAGAAACTATATGAAACAATCAAATAAAGGAAACACAAAACAGCAAGCTCCAAGGAAGATATTTATAGTTAAATCTGCTGATGAATGATAGCATATTTATACCTTTTTTCTGAATTTCTTTAAATTTGTAACGTTTTTGAGATTATCTGGGATTGAGTTCCAAAGACTTGGTCCACATGATCTGACTCCTTTAGAAGCAAAAATAGTTTTATTTTTCTGCAGGTCATAATTCTTTGCATGTCTCTTTTCATAATCATGTACATTGCATCTTATATTGAAATAATAATTGAAAATAGGTGGAAGGTTATTTATATATAAATATTCCCAGTTCTAATTTGGAAAATTTCATATACGTTTAGAATATTGAGTTTCCAAATAATGGCTTACTATGACTTCTGGAAGTGACAACATTACAAATATTTCGGAATGTCGTGTTGTAGTTAAACTCTTTTCCAAGATTTCAATGGGAGAATTATTTGGTGGTGTGCGCCCTTCAACCAGTGCAGCTGTGTCTTCTTGTAACCGAATAAGAAAATCATATTCATCATTTTAATCGTCGATTGCTTTCAATATAATCCCCAAACATGCTTAAACAATAAGTAAAAATACTACTCCAAACAGATTAATTGCAAATAATACAAAGTTATTGACCACAAATCTGTATAATGAATTACTCCATATAGAGATGCACTGAGTACACGGTACAAAAAACTACTACTTTTTGAGCGTTACCATTTCGACGCACCACCGGTCTCCTCTATATTAAGATAAGATTGAAAATAAAGTCCGATCAACATGTTTAGATTTTTTTCAACTTTCTGTGATTCCCACATAGTCGTCATTCAGTCATCATTACTTTTTTTCTTATTTTTAAGAGTCAATTTCTTTCTGTAAAACGATACCATTTCCCAATAAAATTACTAACATCTTAATTACCTATTTATTCCTTTTGAAGTTTTCCAATGCATAGACACAAATAAAAGCTTGGTTTTCTTCTAGCGTCAACAACATTTCTGCACGAGGTTCGTTATCTACTTGCGTCATGCTTGCGTGTCCTTGTCACGCATGCAAACGCCTTTCAGATCGAAAACATGTGCGAATGGCCGTCTATGGCAAGTATTTTGCACAATGAAAGAGAAAAACCTGGTTTTTCGCTGAAAAACCAGGTTTTTCAATCTGAAAAGCAAGGTTTTTTGATAAACCAAATTTATCGGCCGATAAACTTGGTTTTCGATCGAAAAACCAGGTTTTTCAAAACTTTGCTAATCGGATTTGAAAAAAACAAACAGGTTTTTCGATTGAAAAACCCGGTTTTCGATTCGAAAAGCTAGGTTTTTGATAAACCTAGTTTATCAGCCGAGAAACCTGGTTTGCATATCAAATTTGAAAAACCTGGTTTTTCAAATTGAAAAACCTGGTTTTTCGATTTGAAAGACCTGGTTTTTCGATTTGAAAACCAGGTTTTTCGATTTGAAAAGCTAGGTTTTAATAAACCTAGTTTATCAGTTGAGAAACCTGGTTTTTCGATCGAAAAAACAGGTTTTTCAAAAACCTTGCATATCAAATTTTAAAAAACCCGGTTTTTCGATTGAAAAACCAGGTTTTTCGGCCGATAAACTAGGTTTATCAAAACCTAGCTTTTCAAATCGATAAACCTGGTTTTTCAAAATCAATCGAAAAACCTGGTTTTTCGGCGAAAAACCAGGTTTTTCTCTTTTGGTGTGCAAAATACTTGCCTAGGCAAGTATAATGCACAACAGAAGAGAAAAACCTGGTTTTTCAACAGATAAACTAGGTTTTTCGATTGAAAAACCAGGTTTTCGACTGATAAACTAGGTTTATCAAAACCTAGCTTTTCGAAATCGATAGGCAAGGTTTTCGAAAACCAGGTTTATCGAGCGATAAACTTGGTTTATCAAAACCTAGCTTTTCAAATCGATAATCCTGGTTTTTCAAATTGAAAAAACCAGGTTTATCGTTCAAAAAGCTAGGTTTTTGAATTTTCGATTCGAAAAGCTAGGTTTTTGATAAACCTAGTTTATCGGTCGAAAAACCTGGTTTTTCGGCGAAAAACTAGGTTTTTCTCTTTCATTGTGCAAAATACTTGCCATAGCCGTCTTAGTATTCAACAATTCTCGATTTTTTTTCAAACAAACTAATGCACATCAAGATCTAACTTTGTAGCATTTCCGACACCGGTAAACTTTCGTAGACCAAAATATTATGTTTTTTTTTTGTTGTTCGTGACTCGGACTTTTGGTTGTATTTTCGGCGCAAGGAGTTTATTTTTACTAATTTCTACTGGAAACCAAAGTTTGGTATCTTATATACGTGATAAGTTACATAAATTGAACCGAAAATTTAAATATCATTTCGATTGATTAGGTTTTCTTCGAGGACTCGCACTAGCAAATATGGGCGCTTGGATTTGAAATTTTGTGACGTCATATCGGGGGCACGTCCTGTAAAATATACCGGAAGTAATACCACTGGAGTTCCTACTGTTAAAATGAGCAGGCGGATAATTTGTCACCAGTTTTGACGAAATCAGAACATGATAACCATTGAACTATTTTTGCCTTTTAGTCGTGGTAAAACTATTGTCCACTGTTATGGGGAACTATACATTATTTTTTATTAAACCAGCAAAACCTGGCAAGCATGTTCTTATTAGATCACTTTTATTTTTGACTATTGTACAAAATGTGTCCCTCCCCTGTTTTTCCATATTCCATCCTTTTCCCAGTTGATAACTTTTAACGTTTTAACGGCCCTATGATATTGGCATAAAATTAAAGTGCATTGCAATTACCGTTGAATAAATATTCAATTTCACTGCATAGTTGTAACTTTTACTTAGCTTTTCTTTCCTTTGAAATAATAATGCACAGATGGAAACTAAATTAGATCTCTAAATATACTAAATAGCATACTTCGTAATTGATATGCATATTTCAGCTTTACTAAGTACTTTAAGAACATATGGTTAACAAAAATCAACAGGTCATAGCGCACTTTGTAATACGGGCATATCAATAAAACGCAACAAACTTCTTCCCAATATTTGTGGGATTTGTTACAATTCATTCCAAAATAGTTAACTAGTGGCCATCCTAAAGCCACAGATCCCCTCTTTCCAATGATAGGTAAATTTTATCATGTGGGGTCATGGATAACCGATTAATTATTGTTTTTGCAACCCAATGGGACAAAGTCAGCTGGGACCAAGTTTCAATACAAATCCCAGTCACTTGCATGACTCATGGAGGTAGAAGAGAAGGAGGAAAATCTTTCAAAAACCCTTTGGACCGATGATCATCGACGCGCTCGTAAAAACAGGTAGTAAAACTATGAGGCTAGCGGGCAAGATCTCATAGCGTTTACTAAGTTGACGCACCCCTTACAAGCGTAATAATTTGCTAAAACAAATTGTCTATAAAATGATCAAAATCAGTCTACGCGTGTTCTACTTCTAGTATGTTGCACATTTTCGTGAAATGAATTAAAATAATTTCATCCTCCTTTTTTTCCCCTGATATCCGTGACCGAGCAGATGTACACAACGCTCCATCTCTCCAGCAAATTAAATGGTGCTATGATAAGTAAAATCCGCCCGTTATGACTGGTGAATAGGACAACTGTAAGACTTCAGATTCTCTGGACTGCAAAACCGTGTTAGTGTTATTTTCCATGACGGTTAAAGCTTTTTTGAATTGTTTTTTCACCAAGGCGTCGGAACCGGTACGGATGGTAAGGATGTGTCCGTACACTTTTTGCCTAAAAAAAAAAAAGGAAAAAGAAAAAAAAAAAAAAAAAAAGAAAGGGAAGAGAAGAAATGAACATGTGAGTTTTTTCGTTTATCATTCTCTTTAATCCATTTTCTTCGTTCCACACAGCTACACGTAGGCCTACGGGCCAACTCTTTTCTGAACTATGACCTTAATAATCACAACTAATTTTATAGCTCATATTAACTTCCTGTACTAATATGGTCTCCAAATTACGAAAATCGCTTTTGGCTAAGGGGGACTTCGCCCTAATTACACCCCACCAGGGGCTGCCCTTGGATCACCGCTGGGGGTAAAATCGCCCAGACCCCCGTCATCCGTACCACTTTATTTTTACAGCCTCATTCACGAATAAAATCAAAATAAAACTTCTGCTGGGAGTTTAATAAGTTTGATCGTATATTTCATCATTTAATCAAAAAAGAAAACACGAAGATGAGTAAAAAATCATGAAAGAAGTTTGTTTGGCAACTATGACCTAACATCTTGGTGCAGAACCAACACCCCAAACTTAACACGATTAATATGGGACCGCTTTTCTATTCAATTAAAAGTTGTCGCACCGGTTCACGTGCATTTCTATAGGTGAATGATTTTCCGATTTCTGCTATGAAATCAATAATTGCATAGAAATAGGGTACGCGGCAAGTTACGGGTTTGGTTCTACACCAAGATGTTAGGTCGCGTTTTTCCAGTTGTGCAAACAATTTGTTTCTCATTAGCTTTGTTCACCGTATTTTCCCTTTCGAATAAAGGATGAAATATAGGGTCAAAGAAATTGAACACACAGTAGAACTCTAACTTTATTTATCGGTGAAGAGGACGGGTAATTTGTTTTCCACGTCAGAAAATAGCTAATCTAAAGCGGGGGGGTGGTGATGTATGATACACCTGCAATTGTTTCAGTTGCATGGGTAATAACAAGTGACGTCTTGCAGTTCCAGATGAAAAAGAATCTGTGACGTGTTTTGGTCTCTAAATACCGAGCGGATTTACTTATCAATAGCCCCATTATTTGCTGACCGAGTCATGAATCATGGTATACACCATAGTCACTGATATTTAGGAAAATTGAGAGACATTAAATTCATTTGCTCGAGAAAGTGCACAACTAGACGTGAGAACCACGTAGAACTTGATTTCTGTAATTTAGAAAGTTTATTTTGGAAAGAATTTATACTCCAGGGGGTCCTTATCCGAGCATCTTTTCGCTTTGGCATCATGGCCTAATGTATTGGTACAATAACAACACGAGATCAATATAATGGAATGCATGTGCAATTGCATCGAGGTACATAGTGAAGCAGATAGCGACAGATACTTGTAAGAAGTGCATGTCTTTATAAGAAGCATGGACTTGGCATAAATGTTTTTAAATTTATTGATTATTTTAAGATACAGAACCACGTCACCGTCAATCATCTTCAAGGGCAAACAACGGTCCATTTGGGGTCATTTGAGATCATTTGAGGTCGTTTATTAAAAGTAGGAGAGTAGGAGATAGCATGGTCCTAAGATGATTACATTAATTCTAGTTTTTACTCGTACGTTTCAGCTTTTAAAAACTTGAAATGTTTTTGTAAACGCCGTATTCTTAAAGTATGATATTGTATAGACGAAACTAACTTTAATTGGGAAGAAAAATCGTATCTAAACAATGACACCAAACTTGACAGTGCCCGAAGTTGCCTGTTTTTTTTAATTTTTGTCCCGACGTTGGCCACATTTAGTGAAATATGAGACTTTGGCGATTGTTAAAATGGACGGCCATTGCCATATTTACCACAGCATTGTAAGTATGCATGTGATGCACATGCATTCAGCGTCACCATTGATCTAGTAGTACGTTGTTAGGTGCAATAATCAAAATCTATTGTATAGTATTCATGTTTTGAGGAATATACAGATGAATTAAAGTCTATTATCAATGGAGCATATTCAACGAGTTGGCCTGGGATGGCCGGCCCTATATCAATTTATTTTGCCATTTTGTTTTCAAAATATCTTGGGGGGCAAGGGGCTGGGGGCAACATTCCACAGAGCGGATACTGCGGGATGAAGAAGGGGATCGCATATTCAAGTCTGACACAGAGATTTCAGAATATAATTTTTTAATATATTAATTAAAAAAGTCAAATAGAACTGAAAGATAGGTCACCTAGCATGCTCATTCCAAAGTTTGAGGTGCAATCGGATATTTCGTTTGATGCAGTAAAACATTTTGTGTATATAACAGTCCCATAGGAACTGGATACAAAATTTCCGGATCAGGCATTTTTAAACAAAGATGTGAATCTACATGAAGGACTGCGATTTGAGACTTAGCTATTTCACACAGTGATAGGATATGGACAAGCCTTATGTACATGAAAAAAAACACATTTGTTGAAAATTGAGGGCGCCCTAATCGGGAAATCTCTGAGTCGGCCTTTGAACTACGAGCAATATTTTTTTATGGGGGGGGGGGGAGAGGTAAAGCACCCAATAAAAGTCCAAATATCAATCATTAAAAGATGGTTCTCTGAACAGTGGCAGCAATTGGGGTGGTTGGGGGTATCGAGCAATAATGGGCAAATTTTTTGGAAGAGCGCCCCCCAAATTTCAAAAATTGATATTTTGGCACACTTTTTACGTTGGTTAATGGCTAAGGAAACTATACCTGCGACGAGAATGCTAAAAACTGTGTTATTTATCATAAAATAAGCGATTTTGTCATTAGGGAATTGGGGATCCCAGATTACTTAACGCCAGAGCTGCAAATGCTAACTTTCGGTACGTCCATGATGAAGTAGTGCCACCTTGAGAAAAATAACCTCTAACTTGATTGCCTTGAACCAAATTAAAACACTAAGGATGAGCGTAGGACAGTACATGCGCTATTCACCGGCTATTTCACATTGGAAGGTGTTCCCAGCAGCACCGTTGAATTATTATCGAGGTCTCCGATAATTAATTATCTTATTGTGCTTATCCATAAAGTGTGTAATGTTTGTGGTGGCGTCGCGGATTTATTCAGCTACGTAGACTGATCCGTAGCGCTTTTATAATCACCACAAAATAGAGTTTATGTACAGTGATCGCGTAGGCCCCTGACTTCAAGTTCAAGTAAATATTACTCTAGGGTCTTCATCCTCTGTTTAGCAATTTAGCTAAACAAAAAAAAACCCATGGTGAATACTAATCCTCGAACAGGACAGCGTCTTTGAACTTGGTGGGGTGCGTCTTGGTAAGGGAGCTTGCATCTGCAGCAAAATTAAAGGGATTAGCAGCGATTTGCTAATCCCAAATGTCGAAAAAAATCATCAAAATTCTAATTTTTTTATATTTTGTTACTGGCATGGATATGCGAACATAACCCGCAAGTGGTTGGCTTTAAATCTGATTCTGCAATTTCTACACGTGCGTATCAAAATTCCTACTTGAGATGGAAAAAGCCTTTCCCGGTGAATACCACGGATTTTCAGCGTGATATTGTGCACCAAGATGAACACAGTTTGAACTCAAACACAAACATTATTGATCTTTGTTTATTCTGTACTGGTGTAAACCACAATCAGCTGTTTAGTGTATAGGCTAGCGGGCAGATCTCATAGCGTTTACAAAGGTGACGAACCCCTAATAAGTACATAATTGTGCTAAAATAAATTGTCTAAAATTATCAGTTCTACGCGTGTTCTCACTTCTAGTATGTGCACATTTTCTTGAAAATGAATTAAATGTCATCTCCTTTTTTTCCCCTGAATATCAGTCACCAAGGGATGTACACCACGTTCCATTGACTTCAGCAAATAATGGTGCTATTGATAAGTAAATCCGCCCGTTATGATTAGGACAACGGGCTTCAGATTCTCTGGGACGTGTCAAAGCCATTATTATGTCCATTGACGTTATCACCGCCCCGATTAGATTGAGCTACAGCCTTCCTGCACGAGAAAATAAAACTCAACTTCTGCTTGGAGGTTAGGAGTTTAAAACTTTGCTCGTCATATTTCATCATGTGTTCAAAAAAGGGAAAACGAAGATGAGCAAAAAATCATTGGAAAAATAAGGCGAACCAACCCCATACTAATCTTATTAATATAGACCTCTTTCTTTCAATTAAAAGTTTGTTCGGCATGGTTCACATGCATGTCATATTGTTGACTGATTTCGATTTCGGCTTTGAACGCAATAAATTGCATAGAAGTGGGGTTACGCGGCACAAAGTACGGGGTTTGTTTTGCACAAGGATGTTAGGTCCAGGTTTGACACAAACATGTTTTTTCTCATGAGTTTGTCAACTTCGTTTCCTTTCGAATAAAGGATTAAATATTGGGGTCAAAGAAAAGGAAACACACAGTAATGTGTACCTCTAACTTTACTTATCTGGATGAAAGAGGACAGGCAATTTGTGTCCACGTCATGAAATTAGCTTAAATCTAAAATCGGGGGAGGTGATGGTATTACATAGTCAATGGTCTTTCTGCAGTTCTAATGAAAAAGAATCTGTGAAGTGATTTGATCTTCTACATATCGAGCGGATTTACTTATTGACCCGTTTTTGCTGGAGTCAATGAATCATGGTGTACACCAGATCACGTGATATTCAGGGCATAAATTGAGATGACTTTTATTCATTTTCTCGAGGATGTGAACATACAAGATGTGAGAACACACATTGAACTGATTTCTATAATTTAGGCAAAATTAATTTAGGAGAATTATGTACTTCCATTGTCCTTATCCGAGCCTCTTTTTCGCTTTGGCCTCAGTCTAGCAGATTATATGAACGCCGTCGCTTAGGTCTATTTGGCGGGAAGAGTTTATGACAAATTTCCTTTCAAATACTCCACTGGTGTTTTGTTTCTACATTAAAGCAGTTATGAATTATTGACACACTCACCCTCGTTATAAGTTAAAAAATGAATTTCCACTTTTTGCGCGTTTCTCGCATTATCGCGGCAATCCCTGTAATGTTTCGGGTTCAAATCTAAGTGGGGTCTTTTAGGATTTTTTCCGGTTATCAATTCTGGACCTAATGGGGTTTACATATGAACTATTGATTAAATTCAGAATTCCGCTCAACCTCGTAGTTAATTTGGACATGGCAACAAAGCAACAATGAAAGCGCCATTGATCTCTTACACGATGCTTCGCAATCCGTTTTAATCTTGACTAGATCGGCCTTTCACTCCAACCCCAGCTGTTAAAGTTTCACGGCCGATAGTTCAATTCCGTGTCGATGCGAGGATTAAAAACGTGTGATTTTGTAGCCCATAGAATACTATTCAAAATAAGCAATAACAGCACATTTTGAGAGCCGCCCCCAATTTCAAAATTTAATATTTTTCACAGTTATGTTGGTAATTGGGTAGGAAACTACACCTGCAACGAGAATGCTCAAAAAATTGTATTATCATAAAAATAAGCGGAATTTGGTATTTAGATCGGGATCCCCGATGTACTTAGCGGCAGAGCTGGAAATGCTAAGTTTTGTCCGTCATGATGATGAATGTGCCACCTCAAGGAAATTGACCTCTAACTTAACTGGCCTGGAACCAATAAAAAAACAACTAATGGATGAGCCCAGACCATTTACATGGCCGCTATGTTCGGCCAGTTACATGGGGAAGGCGCGTTTCCAGAGCCGTTGACAGTTTTATCGGAGATCTCCGTATTATTCTGATTACAAAATTCTTCGTTTGGCACATAGACATTTTCGAGCTTAACCATTAACAGGTTATAGTTTACGTAGCCAGTTACCAATGCATCCGTGGTAAAGGTAAAAAATCTCAAATCTTTGAAAAAATTGGGGCGCTCTTCAAAAAATTTTTTATTTTTTTTACGTTTTTCTTTTTTTATTTTGTAAAGCAATAACAGGCACTTTCTTGAAGAGAGGCCCCCAATTTCAAAATGAGATTTCTGCAACAGGTGTGTGATAATTATCTGTACACTTTACCTGTGAGTGGTAATGCTAAAAATGCGTACTTTCATTAATAAAAGCAGCGATTTTTGAATGGGACCAGAATCCCTGACTGTAATTTAATGGCGGAGCTGGAAAAACTGCCACATTTAGTCCGTCCATGATGCAATAGTATCGCTCACGAAATGATTCTTACCGGAATGCCTGAACCAAACAGAACAACGAATGGATGAGCGTAGGGACACGTCATCGCGCAATATCCCGGCTATTTCTAGGCGGCGTTTCAGCAAGCCGTTTCATATGATCGGAGATCTCCGATATTAATTATTAAAATTACAAAATTCCTTTCGTTTGCGGACCCATAGAGAGTTTTGAGCTCTACCATTACAGGTATTGTTTACGAGCAATTACCAAGCAAACTGTGAAAAAATCTCAAAAGTTTAAAAAACAAAAAAATTGGGGGCGTTCTTCAAAAAACTGGTTATTGTGTATATGGTCGATCACAAATGGGGCACCCTTTCGCTCATAATTCCAAACCAACATCCTTTGGCTCAAAGATTCACAGGGTAAATGAGAAAAAGAGTAATTTTCTTCTGCTACCAAAAGGTTGACACACTTCCGGGTAAAATTTGGTTCGGGCTTCTGGCCTTGTCGAGGCTATAGCGATCGGGCCATGGACTTGTAAATAGAAGAAAGACGAAACGCCTTCCAACCGTTCTGGAGTGTTTGTCATTTCGTTGGGCGCTATTTGTTTTTGGCTTGCGATTATTAGGGCTTGCTGCCAGCAAAATTGCTTGTTTTGGTGTGCCAAATGGCCTAGCAAATTTTGCTCAAAATTATTGCTGCTGTGATATTGTTACCATTGTAGTGGAGTTAAATATTAGTATTATTATTATTATTATGATTATTATTGACCCGGTAACTTTAGCGCCATAAATTGCTTTTCCCTGCATTTATTTTTGGAGAAGAGAAGCGGTGCTTGTTCGGTGCATGACAAAAAGTGCAGAATTGAAGAAAAAAGTTTATAGAAACAGTAATTTAAAAATAGTATATATAAGCATTAAATATGCATAAATATTGACCCGTACTATAGCGCCATAAATGCTTTCCACACCCATTATTTGGGAGGAAAAAGTGGCTTGTCGTAAGTCATGAAACTAAACGTGCAGAATTGAAGAAAAAAATTTAAAAGTACTAAAACCATATATTTCAAAAGAGTATAATTAGTAGCCATAAATATGCATATACAAAATTAGTCAAAATCAATTAGAAAAATTAGAATTAAAATCGGTTAAAAAGCAGTTAAAATATTCAAGCCGATTAAAACCAAAGCACATGTACACAAAAAATAAGAAATACTATAGTAGATTAAACCCATAGTGTTCACCGAGGAAAAGTTGGGAAAACGTCGACTTAGTTGGGAAGAGGAGGACAGAAAAAGCAAATTGTGGCCCCGACTAATCTGTTTCATGATGAAACGAAAGAAATCTGCTTTTCATGTCGCCATTAATATGTATCATAAAAAAGTGCAATGCTTTTGTGTTCCTTATTACTCAACTCACGGGTTCGTTTCGAAAAAGTTCAATAAACATCAACTCGCCTGTTAAATTGAATACCATTGAAGCAAACCCGATAGTCAGCAAGGTTTTGCAGCTAAAAATGCACTTACATTGTTGAATCAATTGGTTTTCCTGCTAGCGGACGCATAGTTAATAGATTTTAGTTTGTAGCTTGAAATTCTAATATCTACACTGCACATGGCCCTCATTCAATGACCTTACCTTCGAAAAAAGTACTAGAGGTGACACGATGGATGAAATCTACTATAAACAAATTAGAATGCCCTGTAACTCATTTTGCATGATCATCGAACAATCATTCTATGATGTGGTCATCGATTATTAATGAAATAGCGACCGCGGTCCCCAAGCTATATATAGGGGAAATCTATAGCCCCTATAGTTGTAAATATTTTTGTTAATAGTTTTAACATGTTCCACTTGTCCAAAAACTAATCCCAATCGATTTTCTACTTAAATCGGAGGTTCGTTCTATGGGTCCCCGCAGGCCCCTGCAGTTCGAAAATGGGCTTTGTCCATGGAAACGTGTAGGAAAGGAACTTTGCACTCTAAAAACATATACAGTATAAAGGTGTCATTTGAAACAAAGTACATACCTCTTATTGGGATTTGTTTCTTGAAATATTCAAGGGTGGTCAAAAGTCACAAAAGATTAAGTTCAAGGTCAACAAGGGTCACAAAGGTCCAACAGGGGTCAAAGGTCAAAAAACTTAAGTCAAAGGTAGACCAAATTGATTATTGTAACTCGGAAACACAATCATCAGTATGTGATGTCACATTTTTTACACCACTTCAAGTTCTAATAACTTGTCAGTGCTAACACAATTAGGGTTACCACATAATTGGAAAGTCCCAAGTACAAATATATATTGTGACAAGTCTTATGGGAATACCGGGAAAAACTTCAGCTGCTGATGCCCAATGGGATGACCTCATTCTGTTTCACAAGTTACTGAAGTATGAGGTGTAACCCAGAGGTTTCTGCAAGTGCAATTCAGAGCTTTAAAGCGATGGTGGTGACTGGGGACATGGTGCCCCTTACACTCTTTAGTGATATAGTCCACAGATACGCGATTCTTTGTGCAGTGGCTGATCAGCTGCTTGCAGTTAAACCAACATGGACGTAGTAGCACCTAAGAAGCGGGTTGGATTAAAATTCGAAAAGCCTGATTTCAACCAACATAATCAGCAAAACTTTGCAGACTTGGTCAATGGGACTTGTTTCGTACGCATCCGGCAAATGGCACGTGGCGTTCTCACTGAAGGATGTTAACCACTGGTCAAATTCTCCTGCATACCAGGAATCCGTGACCAACATGGTGCATGCAAGTGATCCACAACGATGCGCAGAACGCGGAATAAAACTCAGTGCGGACTTCTCGGATGCATCAAGATTAAAAAGCAAGCAAATGTGCTGCAAGTGTTGACAAGACCGCAAAAAACTTGCCGAATCGGCCGAACAGTGCAAATCAAAACTGATGCCTAAATTAGACTCTAAATTCATTACAATTGTAAACTGGTTACTAAGGCAGCATACTTGATTGCAGGAAATCCAGAAATATACCTATAGTGACATTTGCACATAAACGAGTGGGCCTTTAGAATGGGTCTTGAAACCTTTTGGTTTATATATACAACATTTATAATAAGGCCAGCCATTTTAAGCCATTAAAGTATTATGTGTCAAAAAGTGCCTTATAAATTGCCATACTTGCTCTTTGTTGCACTTTATAAATTGGTAGTGGTTTAGAAAGGGCTTGGACCTTCAAATAGAACTATTAGCACTATTAATAATTATATGGCAGCCATTTAAGCCACATATTAAAAGTATATGTGTCAAAATAGTTGCTTTATGGTTGAAAATGCTATTTTGCTAATTGAAACACTTTTATAATGAACGGGGGAACCATAAGCGAAGTCCGATTTGATGAAAATTTTTGTATTGTATTTATTTTGATAGTGGAACACATTTATGCTATGAACAAAAATCAGAAAGACGTTTTAAAAATAAAGGGGGCTATAGATGCACCCCTAAAACCATCCTTGTTATCCCCATACACTGATGTGTGTTACATTATATATTTAGAGTAAGAGGAAATTCGATTAAGACTGATCAAATGAATGGAAAGGTTCAAGAGGAGCGAACCAGCAACTTTTCTAGACCGTATTCAATATGCCAGCCCATGTTGGTGGACAAGAGAGACGCATTCCAAGTACTCACATATTCACCTGTAATATCCCCGTGCATCGCTAAACCTGGATCGATTGACAGCTGTTGTATTGTAGTCTGGAATATCTACATCTTGTCCACCAATATATCTGGTGGCTGACGTCATATGAATACGGTCTATACCTAAGCTATGCAGCGTGTTTTGTGATAATTGAATCAAGAGTTTACTGAATAAAGCTCAAGACAATACTGTTTTATTACAGTTAACCGTGTGTTCCAAAAATGGAGAAAATGGGAGAGTCCGTGACTTCAAAATTAATGAGAAACATTGTTTCAAGTTAATTAAGGGTTAGTTACCTGGCCTTTCTGGTAGAAAATTGAGGCGAATCAATTACGAACTTTTTGAGATACGAGCGATAATGTACAAGCATGTGCGCTTGTGCGCGCTGGCTATCGCCAGGGAAAGATCAATAAATATTCATCCTTGTCTACCTGGAGAACTAAGTAGTTAAAATTTCAAAACAAATATAAATTGTACACACACTGGACAAAAATATTGCAACATGCGGAAAAGCAATTTATATTAAAAAAAATATTTAAAATTGTACCAGGAGTTCCTGACTACACATTACGTAATCCTTGTCAAAGTTGTGCTTTTCAAACAGATGATGCTTCTAGACTGGTTCCATTTCTCAAACAAGTGCTTCCTTCAACATGACGAAGGCATTTTTGAGTAAAAGCAATTGAAACAGTGTTTCTATATGGAAATTTTATGCTGATTCCAAATCTTCCGGTCACCAAAGCTAATTTTTAGGGGAAATGTGCCTAATTAGCATAAATTCAAAATGGCTGCCATTTTAACGTCTTTTTGTACATAACTCAAGATTTAAGGCTTGTAATGACTTCATTATTGTGTCTATACAAACGTTTTCAGGGTTAAGGAATATAATGAGATCATTAGTTATGGCATTAGGTCAACTTAACAGTTAATTTGCATAAAAATTCAAAATGGGCTGCCATTTTGACATTTTTGTACATAACTCAAGATTTAAGGCTTGTACTTCATGCTTGTGTCTATACATATGTTTTCAGGGTCAAGGAATTAAATTAGATCATTAGTTATGGCCTTTTTTTTTTTTTTTTTTTTATTGTGCTCCAGAAGAAATACAGGCACAGGAACGTCAAAAAGGCTGCAAAATAGTCGCTCTAATTGACATTTACGGGTTTGTCATGATCTACTCTAAATGTTTAGGGCGAAAATCGGTGTGGTTGTATAGACCGAAAATGAGATAATGTTAATAAAAGATGGGAGCATGTTCATCACCGTTGGACTCGGGAAATGTAATGGCAAGAAAGAGGTCACGTGTTAATTGAAAATAACTTTTTAGTCGCACTGTTGACATTGTCCTGTTTGTCATTCAATGTGAAACGCGTAATTGGACATGATTTACGTAAACCACTTGAGTTTTCATTCGAATTGCATTTCATGTATCTCCGAATTTCTCAAATTTTTCGAAGACCACTGTCCTCTATTGACTTTATCTCATTTCCGGTCCACATAACCACTATGATTTTCTCCCACAAACATTTAAAGTAAACCCTATTGAACCCGTGCAATTCATTAAGCGGCTGTTTTGAAGCCATTTCTTTTGTTTCTGTGTCTGTATTCCTTCTGGAGTGGAATCGGCAAGTTATCGTTCGCTGTTCCTTTAATCTGCCATATTTAGGGAACATAACAATCAAATTAAAAGTTTTTTTGCCATCTTGGATTCTGGTGAATAGCATCTGTATGAAAATCACAACTTTGGAATTTAATAGGTATTGTGTGGTCAAGAATCAATGGTATAATTTGAAATCAATTGGTGATTATGAATTTCGTTTTCTACATGTTGCAATACGTTTGGCCAGTGTGAGTATTAGTCCAATAATTTTATGATTTGACCCCACACAAATTGCAACAGAAACAATTTTGGTGTTAATATACTGCGAAATAGTCCAAAAATAATATATTAAAAGTAGAAAAGGGGGAAACGTTTGTACAGGGGTAAAAAATTAGAATTGTTCGAATTGATTTAAATGATGTACCAATTTATTGGGCTACTCCTAAGGTTTAAAAAAGGTATAGTTTGCCCTACCTACGCGTTATAGTTTTAGTACAATAGGCTCATTACAGTTCAAGGTCATCCTGTGGTAAAATTCATAGAATGGTCAGATTTTGATCGGACTGGTTGTAAACTGTTAAATTTGTCCCACTTGATAAGTAAATGTAAATAGATTCTTTGTTTGAACTTTCTATATAAGAATTACAGAGCTATGACTAGTGACCTCCCCCCGGTCACATTTTGCGTTCCAATTATGCAACGAATATTATAGATGGTGCAACCAGTATATTTTCGGGTTCTGTACCATTAGACGAACAATTTGACACCATTTTTATAACGAACGGATATAATTTACCCCCATTGTGACCTTGAACATATTTTGAGTCATAACTATTGAACTACAACCTACAGATATGGCAAACTATACCTTTTTTAATCCTGGAAATGTAACGAACACGTTGGCATACCTTTCGACGCGTTTTGATACTTTTCATATTTTGACCTCTGTATAAACCTTACCCCCTTAAAAATATATGTTCCACTCCTTTGATTTTAGTAGACTTTTGATATGTTGTTTTTAAAGGTATTCTCAATATAATTCTGTTGGAATTGATTCTGTTGCAATTAGTGTTGAGTTAAGGCAGCATTCATTCTATTTTGACTGGCCTATATATGTAAAAATACCGTTCTGATGCTGTCCGTACACCTTTCGGATCTAACATCTATAAATGTTATCTATCGCTCCGCTACCAACCCAGTCTTGGTAGCTTGATTAGAGCGCCGTTCTAGTTAAACGGAGTTCCCGCAAGCAAATCGTACACCTTGCAAACAGGTTATTATAGCAATGGTCAGGAAATTCCATGACTATGGAACCATCAGAAACCGACAACATGAAGCATCAGGAAGACGGACTTCCAGGTCCCAAGCTAACATTGCTCGAGTGAGACAAGCAAAGGGTTCATTCTCAGAGCTTGAGTAGCGCAATATAACTACCATAAACAAGTATTTGTCTTTCTTCCATATCCGAAGTAAGTGATTGATGCAATTATTACCCCCGGTGGGCTCACCCAACCGGCACCACTGACCGCATGATCGTTACCAAGCTTTGCCAAAAACGCGGACAAATATGGCACGCCATGGTGGTTAATGACAATGGTTCCCCATCGTATGGTGGTTCTATCCCATTGGATATGTATTTGTGATACATGATTGGACGCAAAAACTGTATTACAACAGGGGTTCACATCTATGTTAGCTCTCGCGTGCCATATTTGTCCGCGATTTTGGTAACGATCATTACGGTCAGTATCACAGATTGAGTGAGCCCACCGGGTTATTACCCCTTCAACTTCGGTGTATTCTTTGCACACCATATAGCCCCAGAGCTAGCAGACATTTGTAACACATCTCAAGTACAAAAGGTTTGAGTGACTAAATATGTAGACAGACTGACAAGAACCCCTGAAACATAATTTTTAAGTGTCACAAATGGTTTGCATGTTCTTAACGAGATGACGGCGAGTTTTATTGTTATTTATTGTTATTTTTATATTTATTTATATTTATATAAAGTCATCTTTTATTATTAATTTGTATTAATTTATTTAGTTTCTTTTTATTTCTTTTTATTTTTACTTATATTTTATATTTATATTATTATGCACTGTTTATTCTGACATGTATTTAAAAATACACCGAATATATATAATAATATAAATATAAAATATAAGTAATTATAAATAAATTTAAATAAATATAACAAATAAATTAAAAATAAATAATTGAATAAACAAATAAATAAAAATAACTAAATAAATAAATAAAAGATAACTTTATATAAATATAAATAATTAATAAATAAATAAATAAATAAATAAAATATAACTTTATATAAAAATAAATAAATAATAAATATAAATGAATATAAAAAAATAAAAAGAATTAAAAAAAATAAATAAAAATCAAAATAAAACTCGCCGGCATGGCGTCGCAAACTTGCGAACTCGCCGGCATGGCGTCGCAAACTTGCAAACTCGCTGCCGGCATGGTGTCGCAAACTTGCAAACTCGCGAGCATGGCGTCGCAAACCTGCAAACTCGCCGGCATGGCGTCGCAAACTCGACGCGGTTTGTCAAACTCGACGTTTTATGTCCGCTCTAGCGTGCCATACTTCACTTCATAATGTTTTTTACAGGATGAGAATTGAATAAAATTAGTCTTACCTATATTTAAAGACAGTTTATTTATACCAAGCGTGGGACGTGTTTAAATTCACTATTGAGCAAAACTAAAAATATCAGCAAACAGTGCAAAGAAAGTAAATCGATGCTTAGGAATTCATTGATAAGAATCAAAATAAAAGGGGTCCCAATGGGGATCACTGGGGACAACCGCATGTAACAGGCGAGCATACACAAGTAAGGAAAGGGGTGTACCTAGTACCTGGAATGCCATGATTCCAGGCCATTATATTGCGAGTTTAGAGATGAGGATGATCATGGTCTTTGAGTCAAGAAAAACACCAACTGTGTGATGCTTATAGCAAGTGCATTTGAATGTTAGTATAAAGGCCAATTAAGCCCCCTGCGGGTTCGGCGCGTTAAGAATTGGCCGATGTGTTCCCCTGCATGTCGTAAAAGGCGACGAAATGGGGCCATTGATGTTTTGGTGTCAAATAGGTAAGAAATTGGACCCGATGTGTCCTTCTGCAGGTGTCCCCTAAGGGCGGTGTGTGAAGGGACAACTCGTCTGTTTAATATTTGCAACAGACGGGTTTGTTTTCAAATTTGGGAATTGTAGTATTGTTTAAGGATCTCCACTGTGTAATTGTATTATTAAGAATGTAATCTGTATTTACTAGTATAAGTAGTTTAAAATTGTATTAGTTAAAGTAAAAACATACATTAATTTACGTTAATATGAAAAATACCATTTGTCAATTTGTACATTACTTGTAAAATCCCAGTTAACATGAAAACTATTATTTATACAACATTACATTATGTACATTATGTAGAGCACCATTTAATCATAAAAATGTTTAACAATAATGTTGAATAATGTTTCAATACTGTACTGATTTATCTTGTCTTGTAGTTAAATTTTTTCTTGATTAATGGTGGGTGATGAACTTGTAAACAGTGTATGATGTTGTATACCGTAATTATAAATTTGGAACAGTGTATCTGTATGTATAAATTGGGATCTTATTTTATACATGGAGGGGTGATGATCTGCTCTCAGTGTATGATGTGTATCTATTTCAATTGTTGTAATTCAAATTACTTGGTGTATGTTTTATAAAATGTGTGACATAATTACCTATGGTGTGGTTTATAAGTTAGATGTTTCTAATCTTAATGACACGAGATAAACAATTGTCGTTGAGTTGTCGTTAAAGTATGACTCAGAGAGTTTCTGAATGTGATGTTTTTTAAATAATTAATAAAAATAATTAGAACTAAGATAGTCACATAGAATGCTCCCAATTCCAAAGTTTGAGATCAATCGGATTTTTCATTTTGTGCAGTAAAACATTTATGATATACAGTGCCGGGGTACTGGTACAACAAAAATTGCGGATCCGAATTTTTAAACGAGATGTGATTTCTATATGAAGGACTTCGATTTGAGCTTGCTATTTTCACAAAGTGATTAGTAGTATGGGAACAAGCATTATGTAAATGCAAAAAACACAATTTATTTGAGGAAATTGAGGGCGCCATCATCGGGGAAATCTCTGAGTTAGCCTTTAATTAATACTCATCGCTCACTAATGCCAATTAAAGCTAAATCAGTGCAATGATTTTTAATAAAAGCCATATTGGTTAGGGTGAAGAAGTTATTGATAGAGAGAAATTGTAGATTATATTCTAAATGAGTCGGTCTAGGGGTCTTGCGAAAAAACAAGGAGGAATACTCACCACATCATTTAAAAAACATTTCAAAGACGGTTTTCTCTCAGTTCATACATATAGACGGAGTTTGTGATCTTACTGTGATGTATTCTGTACCGCTGTCCTGTTTCCCGTTTATTATTGGTCATCTCTCCCCTCCTTGTTCTAGTATGTCTGTATGTCTGTCTGTATCTGTATGTCCCTGTCTGGTAACTTTATTTAGGATGCCTGCATATCGATCTACCCACGAAGTTATTATCATTGTTTGATATAATGGCTCTACCATTCCATTTCTCATAATTACTTTGTATGAGGATATGTTAACATCCAGACATTGCCAATTTTTTCTCTTTGGCAGTGTCCTCGCTCCAGTTAACTTTATTTTGTACAGATAAAACTATTAATATTTGTACTTTAATTATTATTATATTATCATGTTTATTGTCCAGTACCTGATATAATAATGTTGAGGGATAATAAATAAATATAAATAAAAAAAATAATAAGCTTATAATTTGAAAACACCAGCTACACCCAACAGAGGTTCGTATATAGATAGAGAAGCAAAAACGTACGTAATCTTTAGAAATTCATAGTCTCGCATGTTTTGCCGGACCACAAAGAAAACCCTAGAGTACCAACAATAGAAAGATGGCTGCCTCCGCTTCTTCCACATACTGTGGGTGACGCTTGCATTTACACTAATCGGTAGTGATACAAATTGCTGTATGTGTTAGAGGTGGCCAGGTGTAATAAAGTGCACCTGGATCATTGTGCTCAGATACTCTTGTTTCTATAATGCAAATGTGCGCTAGGTGAATAAAGATGTAGAATTGAGGCGGTTTATTGTAAATCAAGACGATGACGTGTCCTTTTATTCGTTGTGTGGCCTGGGTAGGACAAAATTTTACACACCCAATAGCACCCAACATCCAACAAATGATATTTTGGCGGATTGTTTGGATTAAATTGACATTATGTGTGTATACAAGCACCCAAACTAATAATGATTCCGTGCAATATTCAAAATGCAGCGCGCCCAGCACGGAGACTGGTTTTGAAGGGCTTCAACCCCTTGCTTACACCAGCTGTAACAGAATAGATAGATATGACAAAGAGGTAGCGGGAATGCATAGAGCAATAAGTATGCTTAACGACTCAGTGTGGTCCAAGGATGTCCTGTTGATTACAGGTGCAAGGGGAAAATCGATTTGTTGATTGGAGTTTTAAGGACGTCAGAAAGCTTTTGCCTTGACGAGAAATACTTTTTTCTGTCTAACTTTGGCCCTATTTCAGCAAAAAAAAATTAAAGCGGTTGACAATATTGCAGGATTGGCGATTTTTAGTTATCTATCCAGGAATACGAAAGAGATTTGTTTTAACCCATTGCTACCAAGTATATTACTAATGGTCATCCAGGTTGTTTAATGTATCTGTACACTTTTCAAATTTGATTTTTGTACTATGTAGTGTGTGTGACAAGATATAACTAAGATTATGACAAAGAGGTAGGGGAATGAATAGAGCATAATTATGCTTAACACTGCAGTGTGGTCATAGGAGTCTTGTTGATTCACAGGATGAACAAGGAAATCGATTTGGTGATTGGAGTTTTAAGGACGTCAGAAAAGGCTTTGGCTTGGCGAATATTTTGTCAACTTTGGCCCTATTTCAGCAAAAAAAAAAAATTAAAGCGGTTTGCCAATATTGACAGGCTTGGACGATTTTTTATGTTTATTATCCAGGAAATACGACAGAGATTTAGTTTTAACATTTCTACCAAGTATATTATTAATGGTGCATCCATGTTTGTTTAATGTATCCTTTACATTTTCAAATTTATTTTTTGTCATATGCAGCAAGATATAACTAAGATATGACAAGAGGTGGGGATGAACGAGCACTCATTCTGCTTAACGACTCAGTGTGGTCCAGGTGTCCTGGTTGATTACAGGTGCAAGAAAATCGATTTGTTGATTGGAGTTTTAAGGACGTCAGAAAAGCCTTTTGCTTGGAGAATAATTTTGTCTAACTTTTGGGCCTTATCTTCATTTCACAAAAAAAAAATTAAAAAGCGGTTTGCAATATTGAAGGATTGTCGATTTTTTAAGTTATATCCAGGAAATACGAAGAGCTTTAGTTCCAAAACAATTCTACCAAGTATATTATTAATGTCATCCATGTTTGTTTAAGGTTATCTTTACAATTTTCAAATTTATTTTTTGTAATATGAGCACAAGATATAAATAAGATTTTGACAAAAGAGGCTTAAGGTCAGGGTGAATGAATCAGAGCAATAATTATTGCTTAACGACTCAGGTGGTCAAGGAGGTCCTTGGGTTTGATTACAGGTGCACGGAAATCGATTTGTTGATTGGAGGTGTTAAGGACGTCAGAGAAAAGCTTTTTGTGCGTTTGGAGAATGATTTTGTCTAACTGGCCCTATTTCAGCAAAAAAAAAAAATTAAAGCGCGTTGCAATATTGACAGATTGGCGATTTTTAGTTTTTATCCAGGAACGGAAATACGAAAGAGATTTGTTTTTTTTCACATTTCTACCAAGTATATATAATGGCAGCATCCATGTTGTTAAGTTAGATTTACAATTTTCAAATTTATTTTTTGGAATATGAAGCACAAGATATAAACTATAGAGTGAGCTTTTAAAACATGAAATATTAATTTTTTATATCAGTGGAAAAAAAGTATTCACCAGAATAGTTTGATTAAAATTGAAATCAAGTTAAAACAGGAAGTCAACTAATTTCAAAATACCCAATAACAACCACCTCATAGAATACAAAGTAGTGGCCCAAAAGGCGCCGTGCGAGTGTTAGCGATTCGTAACAAACAATATGATCACCATATGTTGACCGATTCGGGTCATTTGGTGTGATTTTAAGTTGTACTTTAGGGTGAATTCTTGATTTGAAAATCTGTTGCCCAGAAGAAAGTTCATCTGCTACCCAATGCGTCAATATAGGGATGAAGATTGTGTTATATCTCTTTCCGCTTGTTACTATCATCATAAGAACATGTATAATTCTTGGTCGATTAAGATGCATTTGGAGAACGTATTCCAAATACCGGCTGTCCCAAAACAAATGTTAACACTCGCGACAAAGGCATTTTGGGTAAAGAAACGTACGCATGGGTTGGTGTGTGTTGGTACTTCTTTGAAGACAATAAAATAAAGTTTATTAGCCGTTTATTTCATTCCACCATATTAGAACAGAAAATATGCTTCGTCAAATAGGAGAGGGCAAAATCGGATTGGGCCGATTTGCATTGGTTACATTAGTAAGATTGAAAGGTCGAAACTATGAGTTTGTAACATACTCAAAACCGGAAGTTATTGATGACTATTGAACCTTCTGAAGGCATTGCCAATCCTTTTGAACTCCAATATGGTATATAAATAAAGTGTGAACATTGTCTTTATGATCGGCGATACTTTGGTGTGAGTTTTTAAATAGTAATCAGTGATTTCACTTTCATTAGAACACTTAGCCTTACCGAATCACTCAGAATTACAAAGAATGCTAAATCAAACCAAACCAACCCAAACAGACAATCAGAAGCTTCCACATTGAATTTCCAAGGAAACCTAATTCTGTAGACAGAACAAGCAAGTTATACCGCAAGAAACAAAAAAGGAAAAGAACCCTCTGAATGAAAATAGGCCTACATGGATAGCGAAGCAGGCGGAATTGGAAAGAACATGCCAGTCATGCCAATAGTAGACCCAACAGACCCATAATGGACCAGAATAGCAAAAATTCAAGCCAACATATCTCTTGTTAGAAGGGCCATTGTGCGAAATTCAACGATGAGCGCTTGGTAAAACACGGTGACAGGAATTTTGAAGCCTTCCTTCAACAAAATAAAAGAGCAAGATCCATTTATTTTCATTTTAATATAGAAATAGGTTGTTCTCTGTAGTTCGGTGTATTTATGTTGCGTCATGCCATTTCAAATGCTTAGAGGCAGAAATCGGACCAAGTTGAATTTGCACTCTCATATTTGATGAAGCATATCTTTAGTTCTACTCATCGGACTGAAATGAAGTAAAGGTCAAATAAAACCTGTTTTTATTGGCTTCAAAGGAGAAGCAAACACAGACCCATGCGTACTTTTTTTCTTTTACACCAAATGCCCTTGTCTCGAGTGTTAACATTTTTTTGGGACAGGCCTGGTAAAGTAATAAATTGATCGAGGGTTTTTACAATAACGATGCGTTATTAAAAACTATTTTTGTCAACCGTATGGTTTAAAAGGATCATTTACGACCAATTTTTTCACAAAAATCTGTCACCAGTATATATTACGATAAGCTAAGTGTAAATGGTAATCAGAAATAATTCTGGCATTGTGAGATAGAGGTCACTCTTGTAACATACGAAAGGTATGTGTAGTTCTTAAGTAGTGTTTTCATACACTGTAAACTTTACTGAAAAAAATAAGTATTCTAAAAGAAAACAGTTATGTTGATCGTAATCATGTGTACGAGCGGGTACTTGAAATTATTACCACTATGAAAACTACACCAAAAAGAATGAAAACAAGAGATAGAGAGAGAAGAAGTGTTTGCTACAATGCTCTAATTGGACGTGGTAAAAATGAGTCTTTTGAAGTCAAAATTAGGTAAGTTTGCCAAAGACAAGCGACACGTTTCACTATTGATTGATTTGACTTTCTTTGGTGGTGCAAATCAAAGGTTTAAATGTCATGCAACAAGTTTTATTGGTCATGATACTAGGTTTGTCATGCACAAGCCTTGAGAGATGCTTCGCTGTATGCCCGTTTTCTTACTGCTTCGTAATCCGATTGTATTAAAGCGATTTGCCTCATGTATATGCTGCACAAAAATAAAATAAATTCTTAAAATTGGTAATTTGTCAATATAACCTGCGTAGGGTAGAAGACTTATCAGCTAGCACACCAGACCCACAAACAGGCAACACACACACCAACACACACACACACACAAACACCTCACAATGTTGGCAATCAAGAAGGAGAAAACTACATTAGTGACGACCGGACCATTTTTTTCCATGTATATTTGTACACCTTCAAGAAGGTGCATCCATTACTACAAGCCTTCCACCATGGCACAATTTCACAGAAGTTGGTGTTTGTAATGGTCCTTATGAGCTTCGCTCTCAATGTTATTGTACAAGTCCGGGGCCAAGGTAAGCCACTTTCACCATTTTTAAGAGATTTAGTAATGGCAGCCCGCCACGACGTCCGAATTCTTAATAGTTTTCCTATCCCTTTACCCCTTCCCTTCCTCTCTGGGAAACCCAAAGGCAGTTAGGGTTAAAGGTTTCTCTGATTGCCTCGGAACGTTTGTCAAGTTATGCTACAGTATACATATGGGCGATGGTATCCTTAATTTGAAGTGTGGAAGGAAACCGTGTTTTTATTTTCACACATAATGCCCAAGATTGGAATACAGGTTTAAAATTGTATTATTTGAACCGGCCGAGTTACTAAGAAATTTAAGAAATTTCAGCTACTAAGAAAATGAAGATGGTAGTATTAAAGTAAGATGGGCAGTTATGGACAAGCTAATCCTGTAGGGCCAAAACATATGTTAAAAACTGTAGGAATATGTCCAGGAGCGCCCGCCAAAGTTAGGGAGTATGCATTTAGTACATGTGGAACTGTATTTTTTATGTGAAAATTTCATATACATCTTGCAACAAGGTTTTTCAAATCGAATAGTGTCAGAGGATTCCACAAATCAGGTGTCACTTTTTTAAAATGTGTTTCTGGATGAATTCTAGGGGGCAAAATTTACACGGTTTATACAGGGGCAAAATATAAAAGGGGGCAAAATGTGTTTTAACGTTATTACCATCATGTTCAGTACCTTTCACAAGGATTACTTACAGAAAGGTATAGTTGCCCTACCTGAGAGTTATTGTACAAGAGTTGACAAGGTTATAAAGGATTCAAGGTCACCCTGGGGTTAAATTTCAGATCCATCGGTTTGTTCTAAAAAAAATGGTGCCAAATGTTCGTCCTGTACAGAAGCCGAAACGAAGAAAATTATAAGGTCGCAGTGTCAGGGACGTTTGTGATAATAATTATTAAGAGGGCAAATATGGCCGTGGTCCACAGGGGTCTATGGGAGCCCATTAGCTCAATCTCTAAAAGTCCACTTGAAAGGGATGGATGAAAAAACACAGAATCTATATACATTTTCTTATTAGTATGACCCAATGAACGATTTTTTTAAAAACCAGTTTTCAACAAAAATCGGACCATTCTATAATAATGACCTTGAACTTTCTTGAGCCTATTGTACTTAAAACAATAGGTCGTAAATATGGCAAAACGGTACCTTTTTAGAAACCTTCTGAGCCGCCCCCCGAACAGACTGGTATAAATTTTTAAAACAATTTAGATACTTTTATTGTTCTACCCCTCTGTACAAAATGTGCCCCCTTATAAAACACCCAAGGAACACATTTTAAAAAATGACACTCATAATTTTCAGATCTCCATGAAATTCTGTATTGAAAAAAACATTGGTGTCAAAAGTGTATATGAAAAAAAATAAACCAAAAAGCATACATTTCCCCATGTACTACTTGCTCATTTGAAGGCAGCCTGATATTCCAGTGGCAGAGGACTAAAGTAAAGCGCTTTGATACATTGTTGAAAGGCGCTATATAAATGTCGGCGACATTTATAGTTATTTATTAATGGATTAACGCATTAGCCACGACAATTGTAGTGGTAAGTCAAAAGTTTGAAATAACCAACCTTTTAACTTAGAACATAAAAGGACGTTGAACTTCAAAATGGATTCGTCGCTCTATATAACATTTAACAACTTTAACACGCTCGTTTTCCAAGTGTTTTTTCAAAATAGGCCAATAAAAAATATGTACCAGCTTCCCGCGCGCTTTTTTAAGGTTTTCAAGAGATTTTAACATTTTTTTATTTGAACGGTCAATAAAAGACAAGTGGTTGCGGATGCGGCGAAAAAGGGCATCTAAAATGCAATTAAAAAATTACCGCGTGCCCAGAACATTTTTGAGGGACCCACGACACGATGGCATAGAATATATCAGGGAATAATTGAAATGGGGACCCTTACTGACTCACTTCTCACATTCGCCTCTCAATGATCCCTGTGCAATCCGATACTAAAACTGGATCGATTGACAGCTTAATTATTGTAGTCCTGGAATGTATGCATCTGTGTTCCAACAACATGTCTGGGCTCTACGTCATATTAATACGGGTTCTATAAATGCCATGGACAATTCAAGGTGTTGATTTCAGGTGCAAGAATTTACAGGCATTTGCAATGTTTTACACAATTTTAAAACGCATTAAGATATTGTAGGTCAGGCTTGTAGTAAGTGGAAGGTGGATTAGCCGGGAGGATTAGCAGATGCACACTAGCTGGTCTGTGAGCGGACGACTGCTATCTTTGAAAGATTGATAAAATGCTGGCAGTAATGTTAACATGGCAATCCTTGGCTGTCTGTGGCAGAGAAAGTGAAGCTTACCAGTAAAAAATATTCTTTTTTTTACAAAATGTGAAAAACCAAAATCCATAAGGACCATTTCCTTATATCTGAATATTTTGCTATCCAATGTGTTCCTTAAAATCGCACCAGCGCTTTAGGGGTTGGCCTATTGGAAAGTGCAAACAACTTACTTTTTTTATTAAAATATGGTCCAAGATACATGCAAAATGGAACAGTCAAAATTTCTAGTATAGGCCTAAGTACATTTTAAAAACAAAATTCTGAAATAAACGTTACAAGATACTCCTCCCCTAAAAGGAATTGATGCCTGGTAATTTTATTTACGAATTACAAGATAAAGACAAATTTTATTTAAAGAATATTGTTACAAATCGAAAGTTGGTAAAAGTTAGAACTTCCGTATGAATGAAACTGATCTCTTCTCCCAAAAGAGCAAAACTCCAACGAAACGAAGTCAGCTAAAATTTCTTCAAAGATTTTCTTGCAAAAAATTTCCCAAAA
>JAMKCH010000079.1:0-52648 GCA_023653785.1 Ophioderma brevispina
CCTGCTATATTGATCATCGTTCATCAGTTTACAGTCTTCAAACAAAGCTTGAAAACTCAAATTTTTTAGTTGCTTTAAATGCAGTTTGTTTGCTTGATTGTTTCTTTATGTATGTAAGCGCAATGATCAATGGTTGGAACTGCAATAAAGCACCGTTATTATTACATCTGCTAACTATGTCATATGGTTAAAACTTCCAACAAGAATAAAATTCAACTGAACACGACTCAGAAATCACCAACGATCACCGACTCACCTTACAGAACTCACCCCTTGCCATTATTTCATTTCCCTAAAGACACTATCAGTGATTTGCTAAAATAACAGAAAATCGAAAAAAAAAAAAATCATCAAAAAGTTTTCACAGTTTGGCATGTAGTAAAAGTAAAAGTATCTAAACATACCCTATAATGATAAGACCAGAAGCATCCTAACATGACAAAGTCGGATACTTTAGTCATTACTGTCCGTCGGACACTACTACAACACGTAATTGAATGGGGACTCGCATGGAAACTGCATGTTTTATTCCTTTTTCTGTCAATTTCTTACAGGGGAAAAGGTAAACTATGAGACTTCTACGGGGACATATCCTTCATTTTGAAGCATAGTACTGCAAATTTCAATATTTTAAAAATCACTGCTAGTGTCCTTTAAGAGCATCGAAAAACTGCTGACTGTGTGATTTATATTTCTTCTCATGAAGTCGCAATCGATTTATGATGACTATAACATAATAACCTACACTCCTAACTCACAAAGGATTTTATGACCAAATAGACAGTCAACACCAATTACACTCTCTGGACCAATATCACTCTCTACCCAAAAAACTACCAAAGAAAAACATCGTATTGCGTACCATGGTACCAAACTGGAACGATCTTCCGAAATCAAATCAAATCTATCCTAAACAAAAAAAAAACACTTTCAAATCCAGGCCTCAAGCATTTTTACAGTTGATCAGTTGGAGGTGATACATACAATATATCTTGACTCTCACATCCTACCATTTCACGGACAATGACCATGTCTTCCGTCATAACTCAATTTTCACTTCTTTATCTGCCTCCCCTCTTGACTTTCCTCTTTCTTTCTCTTTCGATCTCTCTCTCTATCTTACAGCTATCTCTTTTTCCTCTCCTTTCGTTTACGCCCCCCCCTTATTTAGACCGAACCTAAGTAAATTGTGTTGGACCAATCTCCTCGGCTTGCTTTTCTTCAAAAACCTATACGTATTAGTGTTATTGTTGTCAGTTCTTTCTTGTCTGAGTGTATTGTGTCTGTGCATATGTAATGGTTACAATGTTTGCATGTACGTATGTGTATGACAATGGGATGTGTATGTAGTATGTGTATGTGATATGGTATGGATTTTGTCTTTAAAATTCCTTTTTAAATTTCATGATCATGCATAAGACTTTCTACATAGTAGCTAATTAATTTGTAATTTCAATTATTTGGTTCATCGTCATACTGTGTAGATAACCGGGAATAAGAGATTCCTTGACCTCCGATATGACGCTGTACCGCTTCATTGTATGTACTGTATGTTGTAAGTGAATGTGACGTTCTTATACGCTACATGAGCTTAAAATATTTAAATCGGGGAGGGGGAGGAGTCGGTTTGCATAATGAACTCATTGTGGCTAGTCTTAGTCACATGGCCAAAAACAAAGTGACTCCATACGATGGCATTTTGCATATATGTGTGGAAAAGCATAACAATGTAAGTATGTGAATACTTTAAACCACGTAGTCTAGCACCTGGCGTATGATATAATCGTAGTGCAAAATTCTACCGGGTCTGATCTAGTTACCACGCTCTAGGACCTAATAAATATACTCGCACTCTACGAAAACTTAGTTGGAAAGGCCAGACCACCGGGCGGGGTGCTGCTGGAAATAAGAAGGGTGGGTCGACCGTAGAAACCCCGAAGAAGCAGACGCTATCATGACGGGAATAGATTAGTAAACACGATATCACTTGGTGTAAAGTATAGTAAATCCAAAAAACGAATTTTATAAAGAAGGTAATGGTTCTTTTAATCCTTGGCAAGACAAAATACTTTTGTTACTTTTTACAACAATCCACATTTTAATCATGTGAACCAACTGTATTATAGAAGTTTCCTCAGAAAAAGAATGGCAGAGAAAAGGACACAAAAAACGCAAGAGGGAATGAACTGTGAGGGGAAACCATCTTAACAGGACGCGCGAAAGCTTGGGGGAAGTTAACACTAAGAGCGCGACACCTCTCGATAGGTCTGAGAGGTATCACAAAGCATCGAGGATCCTGCAAAGGATCAGGGAGGAGATCAGCAGGCGACGATTACGACATAAAGGGGGAAAGGAAAACCGTTAGACACGAGGAAAGACATGACTTTGCCCCCCCCTACCCCCCAAGACCGTCGCTTGGCTCCAATGAAAGTAGGAGGGGTCGTGAGATAGGGGGGGGGTAAAGACATAGGAAAGAAAGACTAAATAAGATATACTAAGCAACCCACTTATGAAGAAAACAAAAGGACGGCAGAGAAAAGGTGCTGGGGAGAGAGGGGATATCTGAGCAGCGCAGGGGACCAAAAAAAGGCTGCGGCAGAACCAATAGCACGAATAATACGGCCGGGTAAATATGAGCTGGCTGAACGGCGGGGGTCCATAGGGCGAAAGGTTTGGTCCAGAAAAGGTGAAATGTACCTGCCTGTGTTTTAAAGCACCTAATATAATTAAATGCTTAGTTATTGTGAAAGAGGGACTTGAATTTGTTACTAGTGGTCCGAAATATAGTGGAATTGATAACACCTTGAATCTTTTCAACCGCATGGGCAATTATAAAAATTCTTCCTTTCTCGATCGCTCAATTAGCGAGGGTCGATCTGTTGAATTAGCTTCAGCTCCATGGTTTTTTTTGCTGATAGTCGCTATACATATCAATCTTTGGTCACTGATTTATTGGGGAAAAAGAAAAAGTACATTTTATTCATTTTAAAGAGAACGCATTGGGGCACACCACTCTGGGGGGGGGATCTCTTTGTTCCCCATTACTTCATTCCGTCCCCGGGCAACACTGTCGCTACATCGGCTCCATATTGAAGGTGGGGCTGGGGAGGAAGAAAAGTGCTAGAGGCTAGATGCAATGAACCACAAACACACACACGACAGCACAAATACACACACAATAACATTGCGATTCCTTGAGGAATCACATGTTGATATGCAACAAACAGAAGTTGTCAACACGGTCGACTGTTAGTCGACTTATGTACGCGTGTCATAAACTAGTGTCCATTGGAAAAGAAGGAGTCCTACCACCCATCTCTCTATTGTATTCTCCGAGTGAGTGCCGTATATGGCAAGCCATAAAGGCAATAAACGTATTTGCCGCAACGCGTTGCGAGAAAGTGGTAGCCAAGCGTTGCGACATTTCGGCAACCATTGCGACATTTCAGCCAAAACGCGTTGCAGGGTTGTCGGCAATCAAAATACATGAAATTCTGTGAAGTTTTCAAAAAAAAAAAGAACACACAACGCGGTTTGTTTTTTTTGCAAAGACTATTAGCACCCGCGTTTCTGTGGAAACTCACAACGCGTTGCAAGCCTCACAAAGCGTTGCGGGCTTCACAACGCGTTGTGGCGCTTTACAACGCGTTGCGAGGTCCACAAGCCATAAGGGTCATAACGTAATGCGCAACGCGTTGTGAGAAAGTAGCCAAGCGCGTTGCGGACATCTCGGCAACGCGTGCGGCAGTCGGCCAATCAATAATCATGAATTTCTGTGACGTATTCAAAAAATAGATCCACGACGCGTTGCGGCAATACGTTATGACCTTATGGCTTTCACAACGCGTTGAAGCCATCACAACGGCGGTGCGAGATTCACAACGCGTTGCAAACTCACAAGCGTTGTGAGGCAATAATAAGGGTCAATAACGTATCTGCCGCAACGCGTTGTGAAGGTTTGACGCGGTGTGAAAGGGTCCGCCACCCCCCCCCCGCAACGCGTTTAGAGATTTATATTTTTGAATACGTAACAGAAATTATGATTATGATTTGGCCGACACCGCAAGCGTTGCTGAAATGTGCAACGCGTTGTGAAATGTCGCAACGACGTTGGCTGAAATCGTCGCACGCCGTTGCTTGAAATGTCGCAACGCGTTGCCGAAATGTCGCAAAAGCTTTGCTACTTTATAACAACGCGTCTTCGGCAATACGTTTAATGTCCTATGCTTGTTAACCTTCTCGCCAACGCGTTGCGAACCGAAGCTTGCCAACGCGTTTGTGAAGCTGCAAACGCCGTGTGCAAGTTTTGAACGCTGAGTTGACAAGTAGCTAGAAACGAGGTTTGTGGTCTATTTTTTGACGAATAATGGACGTACCAGAAATTCATGATTTGATTGGCCGACACCGTAACACGCGTGCTGAATGTCGAAACGCGTTGCGGCAATGTCGCAACGCGTTCGCAATGTGCACCGCGTTGCACTTTCTCGCAACGCTGCCGAATACGTTATGGCCTTTATGGCTTGCATAGAGTATTCTCGTGTGTCTTAGCAGCGTTGATGTTTTTGTGCTACCCCAAATGGCCTCGTTACCAGGTACGGTTATTCCGTACCTGTGCTATGGTAGCTCGTCCCCCCTCTTATGGGGACATCAGTTCTTTCCACCGGTTCTTTTAACTTGATCAGTACGCGTATTATTGCTTGTACTTTCAGTCACCCCTTGTTACGCGGCTTCTGTGGCAGGTCTCCCGCCTCCTCGTTCTCCGCTGTTCTCTCTCGCTCGGCTCCCCGGCGTCTATCGGGCGTCGAAGACCTCCCCTTGTGTGTCACTGACTGTGCACTGCATTCTCCAGCCATTTCCCGATCTCGACTGGCACCGGGTGATCGAACAGTCTCTCTCGAGCCTGCTCGTCGTCCTGTTACGGCGCTGTGAGTAGCCTAACCGATGACTCACTGCCGCGTAGTGCCTGTGGTAGCGCCCCTCATAAGAACGGGGGCCCGGTTCGGCTACGACTACGGATCCCGACTGCCGCATCGGCGTCGTAGCCCCGCAACCTTTGCACCGCATGTACACCGCTTACTCGGAAGGATCGGTCAATGGATAATTCTGGCCTACGAATACCACGCAACCCAGCGTCAGGCTGTGTCTCGCGCGCTCATGATCGCCGCCCTTCTGGGTGAGTCTCATTATCCGAGAGAGATCAGCGTCTAGAGTGCGCCGGGATCAACTGAGTGATGCGCCCTTGAGACAGAGTGTGCGAGCAGTTCCCGAGCCGTTTGACCAGACATCGCGTCTCGATACGGCTCAGGCGTTCGCACGGCGCCGGGTGATGCTTTTTTTCGCGTCCATCGAGGCTCCTAAGGATCACTTGTCCAGTAGTCTGCCTGTAACCAATTCTCGCATTTCCACCATTCGTTGTTTGTGCACTTCTCACGCTTTTAGTGCTGTTCGTGCTGCTCCTTCCCTCTTTTGCTCTGCTGTACCACATTTTAACACACATGTTCCTCTGTACTCATGACTTTATTTCAACCTGTTTTTTTGTGTGTGTGTAATCTATGGTGTGTCTGAGTAGTGATGCCTTAGTTGTATCGCGTTCGAGTTTGTTCCGATTTGAACTCATTTCTTTTGTGTGCATCCGTAAGCTGTTTGGTCTATTCGCCCCTTGTTTGTTGTTCCAACAAGAGGGGGGATGAGGCAGCCATTGTGTGTAGTTTAGATTTGGCGTGATTGTTGTATGTCTCCTCGCTTCCAGTTCTGGGTATTGCTCGTAACTCGGCGATGTGTACAAATTATAAAATCACGTACTGTTTACTCATAATGGATTGTAGCTGATTTGGTCTGAATCATTGCGGGTGAGGGCTTTTGTATTTACAAAGCTTTACAACCATGCAAAAATATGATTTTGGACCAATTTGAGGGCGGCACATTTTCAAATTGTGCCAGTGTCTCTCACTTTAAGGAGTTGGGTCATATATGTCAAGTTTGGCATAGTTACAAGCCTCAATCTCTTCCGAAATGTCTTCCGCAGCCCCTGAAGGCGTCGATGCCCCGCGCTCTTAAACAAACAAGAAAGAAAAGGAGAGAAGAGAGAGAGAGAAGAGGTGGGACCCTCCTCCTCTTATTCTGGCCCTTGTGCGCGCTCGCTCTCGTTACCAACGAGTTTTACGCCACAAATAAACAAACATCATTAGCAAGCGCGCGCGAGGCGAGGTGGGTGGAGAGGGGACTTTGAACGGGCCCATCTTTCTTTATGTCCTTTGTTACCACTGGTTTTTATGTGTCTCCTGGCTCTGGAGGCAGTGATGATTGGGGGAGCCTGGACCCTCACACTTTGAGACGGGGTCCGCAATTGTCTTCGACAGAGCATTGCGCGCTTGTTGTCCCTTTAGTATCGATTGTGCATGGTTGACCTATTTATCATTTGTTCACTCCGCGTTTTTCACACTCTTTGATATTTTTTTTTTGATATCTATTTTGTTGTCCCACGCCCCCCCTTTGTCCTCTCACTGTCCCAGCCTATCGTTTCTATTTGCTTGACTATTCTACTACGCCTTTAAGACCCTAAGAATGTACACCGCGTCTTACGTTATTGTGAAGACGGACGTGCATTTTGTTACTCGTGCACGAACTCGTGGACCCGCCGGTGACTGTATCAACCTTGAATGTTTTACAACCCCGTTCCCCACGGCAATATAACAATGGCTCCGATACCGGGCGGGTCGGATTGCCCACCCTCGCACCACTACGCTTCCGCTAATGGTTGCTGTGACGTCGATACATATGCATTGGTCAATGATATTGGGGAAAAGAAAAGACATTTATTCATGTTCAAGAAATTGGGCCAGTTTTGTGGCGGGACATTTGTTTAACGGTCAAATAACTAACACACATACACACCACACACAACACACACTAACAAACCACACGAACATTGCATTCCTGAGGAATCATAGTGTGATATGCCCACACACATGATGAGTATGTCCACACGGTCCGACTTAAGTCACTTATTACCGGTGTCATAAACTAGTGTCCATTTGACTGAGTGTCCTACCTACCACCCAGCTGTTATTGTATTCTCCATCTCACGAGGGCCGTATATGTGCACAAAGCAATAAAGGGCCCCCATTAACGACAGTTGCCGCAACGCGTTGCGGAGAAAGAGGAAAGTAGCAACGCGTTGCGACCATTTCGGCACACCGTGCGGACATATTTCCGCACGCGTTGCGGTGTAGGCGAATCAAAATCATGAATTTCTGTGAACGTATTTAAAAAAAAGACCCAAAACCGCGTTGCAAAGTATCTAAGAACGCGTTGTGGACAACTCACAACGCGTTGCAAGCCTCACAACGCGTGGCGAGATTCACAACGCGTTGTGAAGCTTTTACAACGCGTTCGCGAGAAGGTCACAAGCCAGAAGGGTCATACCGTATTGCCGCAAAGCGTCGTGAGAAAGTAATAGCAACTGCGTTGCGACCCATTTCGGCAACGCGTTGCGGCGGGGTCGGCCATCAAAATCATGAATTCTGTGACCGTATTTCAAAAAATTAGACACAAACGCGTTGCCGAATTACGTTATGACCCTTAATGGCTTTCACAACGCGATTGCAAGCCATCACAACGCGCGGCGAGCTTAACAACGCGGTGGCAAACTCACAACGGCGTTGTTAAGGCAATAAAGGGTCATAAAGTTTGCCGCAAACGCGTCTGTGAAGGTTTGCAAAGCGTGGGAAGGTCGCACACGAGTTGTGTGTGAGATTATATTTTTGAAATCGTCACAGAAAGTCATTGATTATGATTGGACGACACCGCAACGGGTTGATGAAATGTCGCAACGCCTTGCCCAAATGTCGCAACGTGTTGTGAAATTGGTCGCAAAGCGGTTGATTGAATGTCGCAGCGCGTTGCAGAAATGTCGCAACGCGTTGTGACTTCTCACAAAAGCGTTGCGGGCAACAAACGTTATGTCCACGAATGCCTTGTTAACCTTAGCAACGCGTTGCGAAGCTTGCAAACGCGTTGTGAAAGCTCGCAACGCCGTGTTGTGAAGGTTTTGCAACGCGTTGCAAAGTATCTAGCAACGAGTTGTGGTCTATTTTTTGAATACGTCACAGAAATTCATGATTTAGATTGGCCGACACAGCAAGGCGTTGCCGAAATGTCGCGTTGCCGAAATGTCGCACGCGTTGCCGAAATGTCGCAACGCGTTGCGACGAAATGTCGCAACGCCGTTGCTATTTTCTCGCAACGCGTTGTTTGCTGCAGCAAACGTTATGGCCTTTATGGCTTGCCATAGCCGGATGTATCGTGTGTCTCAGCGCTGTACCCAAATGGCCTCGTCCTCGTCTACAGGTTCACGGTTTCTTCCGTACATTTGCTATGGTAGCTAGGACACGCTCTCATGGGGGGACCACTCAGGTCTTACACCGTTCTAAACTCTGATCAGTACGCGGTATAGCTTCGGACTTAAGTAAAGCGGGGCTGGCACTGGACATTTTACAAAATATGAAATTTATTCATTTCTCTTCAAAATGATTAGTCTAAGCCTTTGGAAGAACAGAGCTATTTTTACACATTAAAAATAACATACACACAACGATAGGGACATTGATATGGGATAAAGAATCCAGGAGGTAATTTGTAGGCAAATTTTTTAAGTGTTCAGAACTTTAATCAACCAAATCAAGTGATATTACATGACTATTTTTTTGACTCGTACTCACTTATAAAACCACACCGGTAAGACGGTCAAAAAGTGTGCTAGCGTGAGAAACATGCATACGGAGTGCGGGGTCTTGTGTTTTAAAAGCCATTTTTTCGTGTATGCTGAATTTAGCGGTGCCGGCGACGTTAAATTATAAAATCGTTACTGTTGACTCATAAGGAAGCTGATTTGGTCTTAATCATTCGGGTGAGGGCTTTGTATTAAAAGCTTTAAACAGCAACAAATATCGATTTTGGAAAAATCGAGGAGACGCACTATTTTCAATGTGGCACAGGTCTCTTTAAGGAGTTTGGGGTCTATATCAAGGTTTGGCAAATCGTTCCAAGCCTCAATATTCTTCTGAAATGTCTTCCGCAGCTGATGAAGCGTCGATTGCCCGCGTTAACCAAAAGAAGCACTCCCGCCGTAGCAAGCGTTTTTACGCAAATTAAAAAACATTCATTATTAACGCACGAGCGCGCGAGAGGTGGGTGGATGCAGGGAACTTTGAACATGAACCATTCTTTCCTTTATCGTCCTTTGTTCAAACACTGGTTTCTTCATTTGTTTCTCCCTGCATCTTGGAGGCAGTGATGATTGGGGGAGCCGGGCCTCCACATTAGAGCGTTGTCAGCACATTTGTCTCGAACAGCGACTTGTGCTGGTACTTTATCTCAGAGTAAAATTTACATGAAATTCGTATTATTGTCTAGTAGGCCTACCCTATTTCTCCACAGCATAATTTCTGCAGCTTTCACTGTTTGAAAAATAATATATATTGATTAGTTCTCAATCGTAATTAAATATGGAGATTAGCAAGTCAAGACCGATACGAGACCAAACTATGATAAACTGCGCAAATGGTTACCATGCATTATTTTTTATTATTTTGGTAAATTCGTTACTTTATAATCGATAGAGAAAAAGCTTTTCGCTTACCCAATGTTTCGAATTTGGGTTCGGTATGCATATGGAGGGAAAAAAAATATTTGCCCTGCTTAGGCCAAGAAAAAAAAACAAGTTTGTTCAGAAGACGCGCGAATTATGTTAAAATGGTTTTTGATCGCATAATTTTTTTTTTTTTAGGTTTTATACTGAAATTTTTTGTAAAAAAATTTCAGACAAAAAAAAATGAAAATTCGGCCGCGAAGCGGCCCGAAAAATTGAAAAAAGGGGCAAAAATGCTATTAAAAAAAAAAAAGAAACAACAAACCGCACTTCGCATAGATTTAAAAAAAAAAAAACGCAGTTCGCATTAGCATTTTTCACATTTCTTTGAGACAAACTTGTTTTTTTTGCCTGATTTGTGGGGACGGTGGGCCCTTTGAATACTGTTGCCTTTCCCATATAGTTATTTAATTGTGAATATTCATGTGAAATTCGAGAGGTCGGGTAAAGAATCCTCAGACATTGGGTCTTTTAAGACAAAAACTATCAAAACCCTAATATAATAGGTCTAAACCGGGAGTGATGACGCCTCTCCTGTCACAAAACTGCCAGAATAAAGATTTAGTATGATAACACGAAACTCTGATTCAGAACATAAAAGATAAAAAAAGGTGATTGGTGATGAAAGCGAATGCTATAGGCCTAAATCGAAAGAAATCGATACTCGCTGGTCACGAACACTCAAGAGACACGCGCTCAACACTGTGCGTATTATTCGGCGTTTTCTTGTCGGAGGTTTACGCACTAAGATGTCGCAAGGGATCATTTTTTCAAGAAAGATAAGGATTTTTCGCATGAATATATCAAAAGGGTCTCGGTGACCCAATGATTTTTTGGTGTATAGAAAGCTGACCTGAGTGCGCACTTATATAAAAAAAATCACAACAAAAGTATGGCTAACTTTTTAGCTTATAACCAAAATGTCCTCGAAAAAAAGATTTTTCCATTAGACTTATGTAAGTTAATTTTGGCCTAAAAATGTGTCTTTGTAATGGTTTTAACTCAAAAGTTGACTATCCGGTGGCCCCGATTTTTTCTTGATTTTTTCGATCATATCGAATGAGACCGTATTTATTCGAAGTTTGAAAGGAAAATTATGGCGGGAAGTATTTTTGACCCAAACCCTTTTTGTAAAGTGGCCGGCGTGGGAGCACACTGATCGGATTCATTTGTAGGTTGGAAAGCGAATTTAAACCGTATTATTGCGCATATCACTTCTAGTGCATCAGTGTATTGTTCGTGATCCATGTTGTTCCAAGACATGATAGACTGGTTCCATTTTCAAAAAGCAACGAGTCGAAGGCCATTTTTTAGTAAAAGCAATTGAAACGTTGTTTTTATATATAAATTTTATTGTGATGATTCCAAATCTTTCGGTCCCCAAAGCTAATTTTTAAGGGGAAGTCGGCCTAATTTGGCAGAAATCAAAAAGGCCGCCATTTTAACGTTTGTTTGTAATAACTCAAGATTAAGGCTTGTAAAGACTTCATTTTTGTTTGTCTATATACATATGGTTTTCAGGTCAGAGGAACACAAAAACTAGACATCAGTTTTAGGTTATTCTGCCATATATGGACCATTATTTGATTAAATTTAAAACGGCGGCCATTTGAATTTTTGCACATTAACGTCAAATGGCCTAATGCCCATAAGGTCATGCACCCTTGAGTTGGGAGCAAAGTGTGTTATGCTTGAAACTACCCAATATTACACGTTTTCACACTTTAATGAGAGTAAGTCATCATTGTTTTGAGATAGCATAAAACTATTATTGTGTAAAGCTAAGATGTAAAAAGGAAGACAAAAACATGCAACTGGTTTTTGTAGTGCATGCAGGTGCCACAAGGGTCATGTAAGGTGGAAAAAAAAGTGGGAGGAAAAAGGGAAAATTTTGATTGTAAAAAGCTACAAAAATTTTGTGGCAGGTTCTAATTGTTACCTCTCAATAACCTCATAGCTTAAAAATGGTGTATAAGTCAAAATGAATGCCACGTATAACATCAACAAACTGAGATGCTATTATCGTAATTACATGCAGGGTTACAAAGGATATAAAACCCAAAAAAAAATGCAAAAGCCCCGAACCGCGACCGCCCCCGCCCGACGGACCCCCGAATATAAAAAAATCCTCCTCCATAGCCCCACCTATCTGACCCCGAATGATTCCTTAAAAAATTACGACAAACTCAAAACAAAGTAAAGATAGCTCAAATTGAAGTCTGCTACAATATCCAAAGCTAGATAAATTCCCTTTAAAATGATGAATATAAATAGCTTGAATACCTAAACTTGGTTCTTAGATAAATTAATTTGTATGGCTCATGACCATAACTAATGCTCTAAATTTAATTTCTTGACCCTGTGAAAACATATGTATAGACACAAGAAGAAGTATACAGCCTTAATCTTGAGTTATGTACAAAAATGTCAAAATGGAGCCCATTTTGAATTTATGGCATCTAACTGTTTAAGTTGCCTAATGCTATAACTAATGATCTAATTGTATTCCTTAAGACACTATCAGTTATTTGGTAAAATCAGCATGAATCAAAAAAATCATCAAAAATACGATTTTTGCATGTATGTAACAAGTTAACAGTATCCTAACATACCCTGCAAATGATAAGAACAGAAGAAACCTAATAAGGACAGAATCGGAGGATTTTAGACATTTACTGTCCGCACGGACATTACTACAACACGTAATTGAATGGGAATGTTATTTGGAACACTGCCGTTTCTTCCTTTTCTGTAAATTCTACAGCTGGAAAAGGTTAACTTATGAGAATTCTACAGACTATCCTCCACTTTGAAGCTATTCCTGCAAATTTCAAATATTTTTCAAATCACTGATAGTGCTTTAACCTGAAAACATTTGTATAGGACACAAGAATGAAGTCATTACATGCCTTAAATCTTGAGTTAGTACAAAACAAAAGTTAACTAGGCCGGCCATTTTGAATTTATGCTAATTAGGCCCATTCCTCGCAAAAGTCGCTTGGTGGACCAGAAAAATTTGCAATTAGCAATATATTTTCATTCTAAACACACTAACCCAATTGCTTTTACTCAAAAAATGCCTTTGTCATGTTGGAAAGCAAGCACTTTTTGGAGGAAATGGAACCAAGTCCTAATTATATCCTAAGAATAAGTCTCCAGTAAGTTATCTGATGCTAGAAGACGGCACACAATTAGTATAAACCTGCCACGCCAAAAAAAGGATTCTAGATAACTTGCACGCGAAACAAAGAATCTTGATAATTTATGTCTTCTATTCTAGGGACTTCAGAAAAACCTCTAGAAACACGGAGAAAGATTCGTAAAATACAAGGCCTCTGAACAAGAGAGATACCAGTAGCTTCCCAAAATGCATGATTCCATGGAAGTTTTTGTACAGGTGCCAGTGGAATAGTTTAGAGATGAAAAAAACGCTCGTAAAATGCACAGTTTGGAATCAGTACTGTAAATATAGCCATGTTTCATCACTAACGACCCACTATCAGTAACTGTACAAAAAAACTCCATTGGAAGCAATGCATTGTGGGAAGATATTGAAATCTTCTCTTGACTTGAACAACAATAGATAATCAATATACAAGAATTTTACCAACCATGTCCATCAAGCCATCGTAGGGTGCCACAAAACTGATGCTCAAGACGCCAATTAAACCTAAATAATGCACTTAGCTACGTCAAGTATCCTTTACATAGAAGTCAATACCAGGTCTGTAACCAAGACTACTCCTACGAGACATAGCACAGATCACTACTAACCCAAAAGTCGTATTATAAATTAATAGTAAATAAAGTACACACCCACCAACCCCCCACACACACAACATACACACACCCATCACACACACACATGCAAGAATGCCTCCGTTCCTCATATACACTCAAATTTTGCAACCGCTAATGTGTTGTGTACAATAATTTGAACATTTGTTTAACTCTATTGATCATATGATAGCAAAATAATTGTTATGGAACTGCCGAATAGTAATATATGTTTTATAAAATGGAACCCTTGGTGCCGTTTGGGTCAAAGCTGGAACGGCATAATTATTATTTTTCAGTTCTTATTATTACAGATAACAATAAACTGTTGCCTGCACGTGCTGTATTTTGGGACAACTATTATTAGTGAACACTAACACTGGTGGTTGCCAAAAATACAAAACAAATATTTATTGATCCAGACTGAAAATTGTCTTCTAACAATTTACAAGGGGCAATTTTCCAATAAATGCACTTAACACCTATGGACCTTTATGAGATATATACTTAAGTATTTTGGTAGTTTCAGCTACGTTAACCCCCGTACCGACTTCGATCCGGTGCGCTTTTAAAACCAACGCTAAAAAAATCCGTAAAGCTTCTAGGTAATGTTCTCTCATCCTTTCGGTCATTTTAGCGAAAAAAATGTGAAGGTAGCACTTCACCGGGGTTGGTAGGGTATGCGTCAAAGTCGAAGGGTAAGGGGGGGGGGGTGGTTGCAACCCAAGGATATTTTATGGTGGAGTTTGAAAATATATGCACAGTATGGCTCTCTTAAACTTCCTTTGTTTTTGTAATATTAATTTATTTTTAAAATATCCAATGCCATCATTAGAGCTGATGAAAACGCATTGGTAAAACCGATGATTCCTACTTTTTTTAGCGCAAAATGGAAATATTTCGCTGATTTTCTATGGAAAATTGCCAATTTTGCCGACTCGCGGACTCTATGACGGCATTGTGACCCCAAACTAGGTATGTTGGTACTTATTTTGCGTATCAATGGAAAGAGGAGGACCATATAACTATCCACTGGTATCAAAATCATAAGATCGGGTGGCTTTATAAAAATGCTCGAGGGGGTGGTAACCACCCCCCCCCTTGTAAACCGTTGTTACAAAAAAAAGGTTTTTGAATATACCCTTTATTACCTTGCTTTGCTTTACTTCGTATTTTACAACACTTTTTATGATTTTGGATCTCTGCTTAATGTGCGTATGTAATACCCTAAAACCCGTACATTAAACTTTATGGTTTAGAAAAAAAACATACCTTTTTCCGTAATTTGCTATTTTTGACACCCAATCAATTTACGCGCGTACATCGCTAGGTTGAAGCAAAAATGACCTTTTTAGCTGTTTTATCTTGTTGACGCATCATATCCATCCACGCAAGTATGTACAAACCCCACCACAACCCACTCCCACAACACACACACGCTCTATCTCTCTTACCTATCTACTCTCTCTCTCTCACTAAACACACACACACAACACCTACCAACAACACACACAACACTGATACGACGCAGGGACCGTGCATAGAGGGGTGTTACGGTCGGTCCTGTAAGTACGTATATCCTGTTTATAAAATTGAAAAAAAAGTTGGCGTAAATTGAAACAGGAGTTTGTAGCTTCTTTGCATCAGAGGGGGTCCTTAATAGTTTTGTTTTGAATATGTATCGTAATGGGCTCTGAACCTATCGAACCTAGCGAGAAAAAATTGAACTTTTTGTCGCGGGGTATTCGGTTCTCGCAGACACGGAAAAAGTTAACACGCATCGCTACGGCCGCATCATTTTTTCCAACAATGCCTTTCGATATTTTTTTCCAAGTCTGAGAAATTTTTTCAACACTTGGTTTCAATTTATGCCAACTTTTTTGTCCAATTTTAGAAGCAAGATTACGTACTTACCGGACGCCGTCGTAATAAATACCTTCAGGACTATTTTTGGAAAGAATTCTTTTCGTATTAAGGCACCCTCTGTCCACACTCACACACGCAAGCAATCATTCGCAACACACCACTCACACAAAAACATACTCACAAACTCGCGCTCCATGCGGTGGCTACGTCACAGGGGGAATGAACAGAGGGGGTAACGAGGGTCCTTCTAGATGGAATATCGCAAGCTCGCACACATACGTTGATATATTTACGGATGTTTCTTTTCATTTGATCATTTTATTCCTTTCTATAAGACATACATGTTAACCCTCTAAACAACTCAACTCTTTTTTGCTAGTATAGCCACACATGTGTATTCCCTGCTGAAATTGCAATGGGTAAATTTCAGATTTGAACTGAAAGAAAGCCTGAAAGGACTGACTTCAGTTGTATTGATATCAGCAGCAAAGGGAATATTCAAAGTATGATAGCCAATAATAAAGAAAATATGAAATTTGAGTTCTGTCTTTAAAATTTGTGGCTTTGAGCACAAAGTGGTTTCGTTTTTTTTTGTGTGGCGGCTCTAAGTGCACATTCGTAAAAACATAAAAACATATGTTAACAGGGAATAAGCATTAACGGAAGGGAAAGTGATTACGGTAATGCTGAGACATGAGGTTCCGATAAAGCCCGTGTCTAGTGGATAGAAAAATATGGAAAATCGGAATTACAATCTTTGACATTTCCCACATATAATTTCAGTGGGTATTGATTCTTTACATAAACATATCACTTTGAAAAACGGTCTATTGTGTAACATAATTATATTATATTAATATATCTTCAAAAAATAAAGACGGTTATTGAAAATCAGTCCATACCAATTGCACTTGTTCTTCAAACAAATTGCACAAAACTGGCAGACATGCATGGGAAACTCGCTGTTCTAAAATAAACTGTGGTCTTACACAAGCCATCTGGGATTTGAACATTATTTCACCCTGCATTCTTTTTTGTAAATTTTGTAATTTTATAATTATTTTCCTATCTTCTACTGCGTGATAAGAATTTGCTGTTAATTTTTTTTTTACCAAAGTACTGTTGAAGACCACGTTGCTCTATGTAAACGATGCATCTTTGTGTCTCAAAACGGTAAAACAGGATTTTTTTAAATTACACCAAATAAACGTTTTCTGAAATCTTGTTTACCTCTCTTCACAACCAATGGAAACATTTGAGCAGAAATAACTCTCTATTTTAATTATTTTTATATCTGAATGTAGGGTTTTTGACATACATTGTAAAACTTCGATATTAAAGAAATATTTCATAACAATTTCCTAAGCTTGATTATGCATGAGCAAAAAACAACGAATAAAGGAGAGATTTGAGCAAATCGTACTCCTTTGAACTTTTACTTTTTGTGAATAAATATCGCGCCTACTAAGCAAAATTGTTATCACTCTACATTTACGCTATCTTGTTGACCAGGAAAGCGACAAGATAACGCCAAAAGCGAGTGGGACCGGTAACACATGTTATTAGAACTACGAATCGAGTTTACAAGCCTGATAGACGATAAGATATTGTACCTGGATTTTCTATATAAATCGACTGACCAGCCATTCTCTTCCTCACTTTCGGCTGTGACAGTTGAGTGGTTCATTCTCTGACAACAGGTAAGGGATTATTTCAATGCATAATAATTGTGATATTAAATTAATGTTTTCTTTCCAGTTTTAGCATGGGACTGTGACTTACGTTGATGTTTCATTTTCTGTATAACAATGCATTTCGGGTAATGTAAAAGTCGTCGATTGTCAATTGATTTTCACTCAGTATACTCTCTCTAAGTGCAACAGAGTGAATTTCACTCTTTTGGAGTGACTACAGGGCCCACTCCAAAAAGAGTGAAATTTCATATCTTAAAAAGAACACTTTTTGGCTTTGGGAAAATATTAATTTTGTGTAGCTCCTCTGTTGCTCAATACCTTCTCATATGAAATGAGAGCTAGTCCAGACAGTAGTGGAATCAAGAGTATAATGTGGCGCATGCCCACATGGCCACATGTATACAGCCTAATAGCTTAAGAGTTTGGGCCAATGTAACATTTGGGGAAACTGACAGAACTTACCTAAGTTAAGTATTTCTTTCAAGCTTAAAATCTTTGGATGATAAGTTTTGGATAAATTTTATTTTGATGAAAAGTAATTCTTTGGTACAAAATACTAAATTCAATTTCATTCATTTATTTATTATTTTACCTGGGTCCATCCAATCAATGTCACACGCATTATTAACGAGATAACGTGCTTACTTATGTACTCAAACCTGATTTATCAGTTTGAAAAAGACAAAACGATTCCAGTTTACAAACAATGATTACAGCATCATGGGTTCAGACATATAACGCTTACCATCCCAAACGAGAAGACACCAAATGCGCGAATAAATTGCTTACTGCTTTCTGTAGCTGATATTTTTCATGACAATAATGCTTCTTGACTTATTCGTTCATAGAGTACTTCCGAATCGACGTTATTCAATTGCTCTCATCATTTAAAAAAGGAAAAAAAAAAAAAGGCATTTTGTGATCCATACCTTGTCCCCCGACTTAACCTAAAACCTAAGTTGCGATTTTTATATCATTGATCGTTTACCATGAGTAGTATGTGCGCTTAATCTTGCGTGCAAATTCAATCTATTATATATATATATATATATAATATATATATATATATATATATTTACTATATATATATATATAGTGGAAGGAAATCGTAATTTTGTATTTTCTTCTTTCGTCCGAAACAGACATAACTACATACGTTGGCCTTTTGGCACCAATAATACCATTGCTCATAACAATCCAAACGCCCATCAGAATCAACTGATTTTTTTTTTGAATAATGTTATCTTTTCTGTAGGATATCTATGAAACCATAACCATAAATGAGTTGTTGGAACACAATCACCTTGTAATTAACGTCGGTGATACATTTTGCAATTAAACGACTTCCCTATTTCCTCTCCCTTTGTTTCTCCACAGATCTAACAATAACGTGATCAGAAGGTGGTTCGTCGTTCTTTGCGTCTTGGTTGCCGTTGCCTACGGGCGATTGGCACGCTCACAAAGCTGCGGAGAGAGTTCCCGGCCAATACATCGTCAGACTACGGTAAGCAAATTTGGTCTTTTTAATAACCAGTAGCAATATTTGAAATAAATCTCATTTGAATTTATGTTAGAGTTTGCGTTTGTTTGGATTGATTGATGGGGCAACGAATCCAATTACGTGGTTTTTACGCGATACTTCTTCGTTAACCACTGGGCACTGCTACCAAGCATACGCTGTGCATCATTTCAATAGCTACGTTATAGTCATTGAAGAAACAATTGGATCAGTTTCTTAAATATTTCAGCCTCAACCTTCTATCCCTACATCTCCCCGTATATATATCACCATGCTGATTGGCTATACAGTATAAATCGCATAGTATTCTGTGGCAGCCAACTTAGGCCGGCAGTAGTTACTGTAGGTGTTAATTGAGAGGTGTATTTCTTGATGTAGCTAGCTTACTGATATAGGATAAGTTTTGTGCAATAATAAAGACAATAAATCAGTCATTTTTCACAGGTTTTTTGGGGTGTCAAATGTGTGATGATATTCATGGTTTATGCAGGGGCGGTATCCGGAATTCTCAATAGGGGGGGGGGGGGGCGGCGCCCGTAACTATTCGCTTTAAAATTTTCCGGCTCTCTTCGTCGCTCGCCGGGTAACCCCAATTTTTTTCACTCGGTTCTAAAATTCTTAGAGCGGCGGGGCGGGGGGGGTGGGGGTTGGGTTGGTTTTTTTTATATTATTTATATTTTTTTCAAGCACCAGAGCACAACAACACAACACAGCAAATACCCCCATGCTCTTCAGAATTTCAAACGAGTGAAAACATTTGTCTACAAATTGTGTCGCAAGGGCGCCCATAAAAGTTCATTTTCCTAGATATACAGGGCGCCATGCGCCCTTGCGGCAAAAGGCATTTAGGGGAGGGGGGCGGCGCCGGGTGCGCCCCCCTAAATCCGCCTATGTTATGAAATAGTTTAACAATGGCAATGTAATTCAATTTCAACGAGTCTATGTCCGTTTTTCTCTGCAGCGGTAATATTATTTGCTGTAATCATCAACCTAGCATTGGCAGAGACCAATGGAATTAAAATTTTCGGGAAGAGGGACTGATTGCTTTAAAGTCACACTGGCACATTGGTTTATAAAGCTTTTAATACATTAGCCCCACCTAAATTAACTTAAGCCCAATCAGCGCGTATATTTCAATCATTTTGATGCGATAGCTAAAAACGTGATTTTTATATTAATATTGGTCGACCAAATGGGCACATTTTTTGCCCTAACTTCGCAAACCAAACATCCTTCGGCTCTAAGATTTCAGAGGGTAAATTGAGAAAAATAGTACCTTTCTTCTGATAACCTAAAATTTTGACCACTTCCGGTAAATCTGGGGCTTCGGGGACGAAGGCTATTAGCGAGCGGGCCATGGACCGTTTAAATTTGCCATTCGGGATCGGGAGCAACTATTCTAATTACCATATTTTTGCTTACACCAACCCAACGAACTTCCTTAGTCGTTTTCATCTGTTAACATTTTTTTCTTTCGTTTTCCCTTTTGCTCCTTCAGAATCGTTAGCTTGGACGGATTCATGGCCAAGCAGGCTTTCAGGAGTCTCAACACAAGGCTTCTTCACAAATCACAAGCATCAATGGCTTTCTGTCGCTCTCAGAACAACTTGTTGATTAGAGTAAGTCCTTGACTAAGACAACAAAAGGAGTTCATTTTTAATTTTCATAAGTGGCTTACAGGGAGAAAGTTTGATATATCAGTCAATGTGTACCGTTACACTCTGCACTACATCATTTGCCAGAATTAATGGGGTGTGTTGTTTGGGAAAGCTATTAATAAACAAACTTTTTAAATGTTAATAATTTGCATAAGGGTTTATTAAAGAGCTGACATTGGAGGCACTTTTAGAGTAATTTGTGTTGTTAGCATATAAAATAAAAAGCAATAAATGGCAACAGTTTTTGAAGAGCACTCAATTTTAAAAATGTTGTGACAGTTGTGTTGGTAATTGTCTAGTATTCCTGTGAACGGTAATTCTCAATTGTGTGTTTATAATCAAAAAGAGGGATATTGTAAAAATTAATACGCGATTCTAATTCATCGGTGGCGCTAGAAATTTCTGTCACTGTTCTATTTATTTTAAAATAGTTCCACCCACACAAATGAGAAACTTTTCTATTTTAAACGACCAAACCGGTATACTGTTTTACTTTTGTTTCAATAGCTCCTCGCTCTTGAAGGTGTGGAATACGTAGAAGAGGATGGCGTGGCGATACACTCAGCTGTTTTCCTCCTGGGGTCTTGACCGTGTAGATCAGAGGAATCTTCCACTCGACGATACTTACAATGCTCCCCGTAAGTATGAAATACCGGAATTGCATTACGGAACATCACCTTTAGTATTCTTCTGCAGATTTCTCAAATTTCATACTTTAGAGGGGCTGTAACATCTTACTGGAGGACATCCTAATATTTACTCGCCCTGAAAACTAAAATGGAACTGTTCACGTTAGAATGTTAGTAAGGCTTGCGAGCCTTAGAATGTGAACACTGTAGCCTATTTATGGCGAGTACTCACTTTAAAAGTACTTAGAGCACAATGGCCTTTAGTGCGTTGTGTTGTGCATATTGTGACATAGCCTATGTGGAATTCCTTGGGAAAGCTACGACTGAACAAACAGAATTCCACGCGTACATACATATGTATGTAACTAAACTTTCCTACTAGACTATTTTAGATTTTAAAAAATGAATTGGATGGACCATAATGAGGAAAAGCGCGCGAATTGTGGGCCCATAACGAGGAAATCGGAATCATCTGTGATTTTGTTACAATGCTGTCATCTAAAGGCGATTGTAACTAAACACAAACACCCAGTGCCTTCAATCCTGTCGAGCTATTGTAACCTAAAAAATTTTGTCCCCAACCCGTCTTCACTCCGTCGTTACAAACCTGGATGAACTGTGCTTCAACTGTAAACCAAAATATTTATTTAACAATCCTTCAAACAGATAATGTGAAGAACTCTTATAGCTATTTCAAATGATTTTTTGTACATCATATCATAACCATTCATACTGTATTCTCCCTTAACTTCATATCTTTAGGTTTGGGGTTTCAACTTTAAAATTTAGGTATATAGCCAAAATGAGAATAACATTTTGGAAAAAAATATAAACTTTCAGCCTTGATTGTTTGAATTCAAATGACCTTAATTATTTTTTTTGAGACAAACATGGTAATGATCACTTTTTTTTTGCAAACCTCAGTATATGTCCACCTCACCGAAATTAAAGTGGGTGTTCACGATTATGGGTATCTTGTTTCTCCACTTGGTATGAGAGCCTGGCACCTGCATACACTTACCATCAAAGTATTCTTGGGAAACGAACTTGCAGTTTTGATAATAGAAGTGTTATGTCATGGCAAGGCCCTATTCACTACTGTGCTTAGAGTGATGGTTAAAAACCACTAAAACGGTAGTGTTTGTTTATATCTTTGCAGGAAGTGGATTGGAAGCTGAAATTTCAGGACGATAATAAGAAACATACGGCCTTTCATCTGATATCAAAATTTATACTACATCCGGGTAAATCAGGGGGGTCCCAGATGCGCCGGAACAAGCACCTTTAATCAAGGCATAGTACTTTATCACTGAACCGTTTCTGAATATTAGGGTAATCAATGCAGGAATATATATATCATTTCATATTAAGGTCTACTAAAACGGACACCACAATTTGATTGTAACAATAAGGATTTCTGATGATAAATTGGACTTGCTTGTTTGAAGGGGAGAGGTTATCTCTTTATTTTCTGTATAATTTCGACGAGCGATTCCTGTCCTAAATGTTACCTTAACATAAAATATAATCATATTGGTCTTGGTTTCAAAGCTCAAAATCGGTATAATTTTCACGCATGTTTGATATGGTGACCTGCAAGGCCTACTAATGACTAATTGTTTAACAACCGTAACTCAAAACCGTTGGAATACATTAACCCTGGACTCCAAAAAAGGGGTATACCACCCATATGATTAATGTCAATTGTCAATGAAATTTAATGCTCCTTTTTCTGCAAACACCTACCAGGGTTATAGGTAAGGTAGCAGGTGTCCCACATGATTGAGTAGTGTTGGCAAACCGTCCCCTTTCTGGAGAGAAGTACAACACACTACTAGTACGACCCAAAATATCACAAGCACTTGATTTTGGTACCAAATAGATAGCGATGGCTTCTCCTTTTTTCATTGATACCAAATGAGTCCCCAACATGCCTCGCATACGTCAGAATGTCGTCATAAAGTTCGATGTCAGGCAAAAAACCGATAATATCCACAGTGGTAAATAGGAGAAAAATTTTCAAACCAAAAAAAAGTTAGGAATATCAGATTGTCATGTCGGGTTTTGGCTCTACATGATTGGAAATGACTAGATTTTTAGGCCTATACTAAAGAGAATGAGTGCTATAACAGTTGTTTTGTTTCGAAGGAATGGCAAATTTTTAACATATACTTTAATACCGGAAAATTAAAACATTGCAATGAAACTCGCGTTCGTGTTGGCATTACAGCGATAAATGTTTTTACATGAAGATAATTAATCATAATGGTGTTGAAAAATTACACTCTTTTTGATTTTTTCCTTTATCAGGTTGCTGGTTTCCGAATCGATAGTTTAATTATCGCACTGGTCACGTCATTCGCACAACGATTTCGATGGTCGTGCGCATCATTTGGGATTAGCAACCAGTGTAAGTTTTTACGTATTTATTTTATACTTCTGTTTTTTCCATAAAAGAATCTACAGTACTTTTTGTTTTATATTTTTCGTCTCCGTTTTTGTGAGCGTGGAAAGCACAGTTTCCTAGTGAGAGAGAGAGAGGGGATAGAGAGAGAGTGAGAGTGCGAGAGAGAGCGAGAAGAGAGAGTGAGAGAGCGTGTTTGGGCATGTCGGTGAGCAAAATTTGACTTAACTCTCAATTTTTAAATGAGAAAAAATGATACCGATATGAAAACGACATATTTCGGAAAAAACACGAAAGGATTTTAGATCTTCAAATTATCCCATGCTAAACCTCTTCTGTACTTTGCGTATTCGTAATCAGAAATGCCTTTTCTAAACCATGCTTCGTCCCCGTTCCACAATCTACAGTCGTGCACTTACAACACCACTCCTTGTCTAATTCTGCTAAGGTAATTAGAGGAATGATGACATAAGACTGCAATTTAATAAAAATGAAACTTCACTCGAATTCTTCACATAGCATAACACACAGAACCTTTTACATCTAAGATATCATTCAGATCTATATGTTCAGCTTCTAAAAGTTTCGCTCCTTTCTATAATATTCTTTGGTTCTTGACGGTAAGCACAATACGAAATATAACTAGATTCCATAACATTGCAAGATGGTGAACCATCTTTAATATTAAGAATATGAAGAATTCTGATGTACCTGTTTAAACTCAGCTAGAACGAATCCTTCTTTTGTATTTATACCGGGAGACCCAATGAAAACTTTACCCCATAAAGAAATGATATTTTTGCATCTTTTTTTTAAAATTGATATCTGTTGATTTTATTTTATCATAAAGAATGGTTAAGTGCCTGAAATTTGTTCATTTTATTTGAGTTGTTCTCTCAAGATATGGTCCACTGAACAATAAGTCACAGCAAAACAGACTTGTCCACGGAGCATCATTTTCGTAGGCATGGAAATCCCAATGCCCAAATCGAGCAGATCGTGTCCTACACCCCTGCTCCTGACACAAAGACATAAAATTGTATTTAGCACAACTATGCTATGATTTCAAGATTTGAAAAGACCCGGTTGCCAAAGTATTGTACTTCATTCCATACAATCATGAAATACCACATTGGACAAGTCTGCATTGTGCTAAATACAGTTTTCTGTCTGTGTCTGGGCCGGGGTTAGGATCACATCTGCTCTAGTTAGGGCATTTGGGGATTGCATGATGCTCCGTGGACAAGTCTGTTTTTGGTGACTATTGTTCAGTGGAAAATAATATTGAGAACCACTTAACCACATGACCAAAATTCAGGTACTGCCGTATTACCATTCTTTATGATAAATTAAATCCGCAATATCAAAATACAAAATGGAAAACTATCACTTTCATTTTGGGGTAAATTTTTTTAATTGGGTCACCCTGTATACGATTACCGAATGAATCAGCATTTTTTTTTGTTTGTGGGCTAAGTAATGTTACTAGCATGTAGCCTCACACCGGTCCTTATATTTCTACAGCAAAATAGGACAAAAATCAGGAGGGCGTATATTATTTCATGGCATTTCTTGTTCCTCTTATAGGGATTCTGATGAACGCATTGTGTTTTTTTTGTTTTTACATGGGCCCTATTGGTCAACGTAGATTTTGTTTTACTAAAATCAAGTCCAAACGTGAGTTATTAATCATCAGGGACATTACTGACCCATACAAAATCTATTCCAAATCATGCCATGTTATTCTCCCGTTTTTTACCCCACAAAATCTAGAAGAGGTTTGTATCAAAACTGTTGAAAATGTGCACTGACTTGAAACCTTTCTTTGGAGTCACTACATTCCCAGAAAGTACCTTTAACAATTATTTTTCATGAATAATGAATAATAATAATAAAAACTTTTAAAAAGTAAGGAAAATTAGTAAAATCTCTCAAAGTAAACAAAATAAGGAGTTGCATTTTGAAGGACTTGGATCTACCAAATAATATCACAAATAACATTTCCTATCCATATGAAGGTCGAAAATTTTCTTCTCGACATAATATCTGAATTCGTTGTCCTTCTAATTTACATCACAGAACGGAGGTGAGGATTGTAATGGACACGGAACTCACTGCGGTGGAACTACATCTGGAACAAGCTATGGCGTTGCCGCAGGAACACAAGTAAGAAGTGTCCGTGTGCTGTCCTGCTTCGGATCTGGCAGCTGGAGTAACGTGATTGCAGGTACGCGATCAACTATTATACAGGGTAACCCAATAAAAACTTTACCCAAAATGAAAGTGATATTTTCCCACTTTTTTTTTAATTTGATATCTGTGAATTTTATTTTATCATAAAGAATGGGTAATTGAGCATCTTTCCTGAAAAAAATTGTTCATTTTGGTTGAGTGGTTCTCAAGATATGTTCCACTGAACAATAAGTCAGCAAAACAGACTTGTCCGCGGAGCATCGTGTCTCTCAGGCATGGAAATCCCCAATGCCCAAATCGAGCAGATCGTGTCCTACACCCTGCCTTGACAGAAAACTGGTATTTAGCACAACTGCATGCTATGATTTCAGATTTGAAAAGCCCGGTTGCCAAAACAATTTATCCCGGCAATTTATGTGTACTGATCATTCCATCATGAAATACCCATGGACATAGTTGAAATGTCCCCTCCCAAATGTCAAACACTCATGACCCCAAAGTATTTGGGGTCCCCTTCCGAAGCAATGGGATCGTCTTAGTTTGCTAAGGTCAGAGACGGTTTGGGTTGGGGACCAACGTTCAAGCGAGCGAAGTGAAATCAAAATTCGGCCTCCTGTTGAAGTCTGTATTGTTCTATAATTTGTGACACTTGTATAACATAATATTTTATAATGGATGTCTAAACACCTGCACAAGAAAAGTCCTCGCTTCAAAACCGTCTTTTATCTGTGCTTTTGAAACATTCTATCGTAGTCATTCAGGGCTATAGCTTAGTCCCAGTATTGCAGTATTGTACTTACTGTAAAAAGTGCCTAAATGCAAATGCATCGTTTAACAAGTATAGAGACATTGTACATGATTAACATTAACAAGCCATTATAATTTTGTGATTAAATGTCCAAATACGATTTTAACCCAATTCCAACCATCTACCTCTCAAAAAGGGAAGATAGTGTCACGGTGGCCTGGATTTACTATTATACTAATTCTTTCAAATTGCATATATTGCTTCGGCAGTTAAAGTGATTTATTGGTATGAATATGAATCTATCGGCACATATATAATGAAATATCTGTAAATAAAACGTACCAGATGGTTTTCATGGCCATTGGAGTATTCCTTGCGAAAAAAATCCAGATTTATTCCGATAAATGTACACAAATGTACCATGTTTATTCCCTGTGGTATATTTACAACACCGCATGCACATACCGAAACAGCAGGCCAGCGAAAATAGTCACGTGGACTCAGCCAAGTTTGCCACAAGCCTCATCCTTGTGAACTACGTTGAGCACACAAAGGATAGGAGCGAAGTTCGTTTAGAATTTTTTATTGCAAAAAAACTACAATTTTTAAAACCTCGGTGATTTGAGAAAAATGTAGAGTGGTGTTTTAAATATCATTTTGTGATTAACAAAGGTTTTAGTTGCCCTAAACACTAACTATCCATGAAAACGTGGACATTTTAAAAGGGGTCGCGTAATATTTATAGTTTTATCGCAGTCGCACTGTAACCACTGATCTCTATACAATGGATTGGCTACACAACAGTAATTGTATATTAGATGAATGGAGCAACGGGCGGACATCTTGGTCTACCGAACACGATAGCATTCCAGAGACACCTGTTTAACAGAAGTTGTATCCCGGGTGCACGTTTTAGAGACATGCCATCCCATACGCGCAAATCCGCGCAAATACAATGAGCTCACTGAATTGGCTTGATTCTGTAGTCTGTTATGACGCTTATCCACATTTCAATGTGAACACATTTTGTATAAATGACCGGCTCTTAACCACCTGCTTAAACTCTTTTTGGATGACCAATATGGCCGTCAGTGGCTCAATTACGAAGCCTAGGTTTCCAATCCATTGTATATATCAGTGTTCGAAACCCACTAATGCGCGGTTCAGCAATCTACGTACTTTTCAATGTACCGAGTAGCGCTTCTTTGTATGATGAAGAGTTTCCTAATTTTATTTTAAAAACTATATTTCTCAAGAATCCCAGAATTAGGCACACATGTATGCCATTTTTGATATTTATATATTTTTAAAGGAAAACGTTAAATTAAAGCTGTGTTTTTAATTTCAATGTTAAAAGTAAACGCGATAGTCTTCCATACAGGCCAGAACTTGACTAATCGCCGATCATTTTTCAATTGGTGTGAAAGACTAAACATGGCTTGTGGCAAAACGATAGCGTAAATAATAAACATGGCGGCTTCGTTAAATCGTCTACTGGTTCGGAAGCCCCCCCCCCCATGAAACAATTGTTTTTATTCTCAAGAGGGACCCATAAAACCAATTTAATGCCAAAATAATGACTACCATTACCAAAGAAAAATGGGCTGCACAGCCCGTACACAATGACGTGTATTCATTCCTGTGCAAAATAAAGATATACATGCATACGTTTTAAAGAAAGTGAACTCAAAATATTCTTCAAAGGGTCATTGCATTTCCCTGGGAGTGTAACATTGTCATGAATAATAATAAAAACTAAATTTTTTGCTGATAATTGGAGTTTTTACTCATTTTCATTTTATTATTATTACACTCTCCGGAAACACAATGACTCAATGGCTCCTAAGGAATACATCAGTTCATATTTTCAACAATTAGGTTAAAATTGATTTTATGGTTCATATTACCTATGTTGATAATAAGATAATCCGTATAATTGATTTTAATGAAACACTAAACCTAGGTTTGTCGATTTTGGTAGATTTCAAAATGAGTGAGACCTCATTAAAAGTTTTAGGGGAGTCCATTCACCGTGAGAGGTAAGAGGAATTATTTTAATGGCCACAGGTAAAAAAGAAGATGAATTGTATTTGATTCAAGTCCTACTTTAGATTCAATCAGGTGTTTCATTTGAAGTATCAGGGTGAAAACATCAACAATTATTTAATTAAACGTTGTTATTTGAACACAACTTGCCTTTGACACTGCAAAATATTATTCCTTATCACAGCATAGGTGAAATAATGCATTTTTATATTGATATATATCAATGCACACATAATGCGACTAAGATTTTTATCCAACCTTGCAAGCGATTAGCGCAAAGCAGATTATGAGTTCCTTGACATACCGGCCAACCATGGCATTAGTCTTTTATCATTAACAGATCGAACTGGATTCATCAGTTTCCAGTAAGCCAATTCTGTGCAGTAGCCTTGTAACATATCAACAATATTTTTTGTAATAGAAACAAAGGCTTAGTCTCCACATGGCCAAGAATTGAACCCTCATATCAACAGCACCCCTCATCGAAATATGCAAGAACTCTCACTTAATTTGAAATCTACTATAAACCACAATAGGTTGAGCATCACAGGACACTCACTAATTAAGTTAGTTAAGCGCATGCTTTAAAGAGACACTGGCACATTTGAAAAATAGTGCGCCCTCAAGATTTTCAAAATTGATATTTTTACATGGTTGTAAAGCTTTTATATACATTAGCCTTCACCTGGGTAAACACAACGATTAAACACAACGATTTTATGATTAAATTTCGCCGGCGACATTAATTCAGCAAACGACGCGAGAATGGCGTTTAACACAAGAAAACACGTGGTGGAATTGATTCCCACGGCATGCACCTTGTTTGACCGGTCTTTGTGGTTTTAAAATCCATGAGTACGAGTCTGTGATAGTCTTGTAGTAGACACTTTTGTTGATTAAAGTTACGACAAATTACTGGATGCCTTTAGCCCCTTATTAAGTCTCATATCTGATTTGTGCTATGTTATTCGGGATGTTATTTTTGTGTGTAAAAGTATATGTATTCTTCCAAGGTCCTAGACTATCATTTGAGAGCAAATTGAAGGAATTTCATATTTTGTTGAAAATGTGCCAGTGCTGCTTTATGCGCTTCTATTCCCTTCTACTCGTAAAACTGGATTTTTTAAAAATTGTTATTTGCTTAGTGGCAAACCAATGAAATACAATTATTTAATTGCTAAATTTAATGTATATCTTGCTAAATTTCAGGAGTTGATTCTGTAGCCGACGCATCAGGAAATAGAGTTGGTTCAATGTCCCTGGGAGGTGGCGCTTCACAGTCCGTAGACGATTCTGTAGCACGTGCAGTAGCTGCCGGAGCTGTCATGTCTGTGGCTGGCGGCAACTCTAATGCTAATGCTTGCAATTATTCACCAGCAAGGGAGCCAAGTGTAAGTAACTTATTCATTTTAATATTGACATATAGGTATTGAGATGTATTCTTTTTTTCCAGTGCCACCCTGTTCTCGAGGTGGACACGTGACGGTAAAACCAAAAACAAACGAAAATCAAAACAAACAACAACACGTAACTTTTGTCGTACCTTGAGAAAGGTGCTTCTGTAATCATATGATTTATCATTTGATGTAATAGTTCTTTCTGTTTTATGAACAATTGAAATTATTTCAAGCATAACTCGAAATGATGAAATGACAAAGCCAATCATGTGGATTATAAATATATATGGTTTACGGGTTGAATCAATGTTTCACGTGCTCGTGAATCCTGTATATGGCTAGATCATATTCGGGGTTATGTTTTTTCTGTTTATCAACCTACTCCTTGAAAATCAGTCTCCTGTTTCTGCGTAGGATCAAATAGCTTGGATGAAAGATGATGTCTAGGAGCCTCGTTTATCAGAGTTACCTGGTTCGCATGCAGTATCGGTCATAATTATGCTGATTTGCAAAATTCTTTCAAAAACTGACGAAAATGAAATTCCATATCTTGCCTATAGGTAATGACAAAATGCAAAGATGCTCAGACACTAAAATGTTTCTTTTAAACAATACGGCTAATATCTAGGAAGGGTGGTTTCACTGGCCCAAGTTCACAACTTAATTTATTTGTATACACTACCACTATAATCAGTCAATAGATCCGATAAGGAACGACGCATATTCACGTACACACTCATTAATACCATAAAGAGGCAAGACCAAAAAGTCGTTTGTATTATATTCGTAAAGGGTCTCCTTTTCCACACACTGTTGAATTTGCATCCCATTTGCTTCATTGGTTCTGAGAACAAAAGCGATTACAAATTAAACCAATTCTTGTTTTTCTTCTCTCTTTCTTTATTCTTTTCCCTTTAATTCTATATTTTCAATAAACACAGTATCATTTTATCAACTAAATGCTAAACCTTTTTATGACAAATGAGGATGATGCCCTCTATGACACCCGTCATTTTAAGTTTTTTCTATCAAATGGTTCAGAGTTTTAATGTCCAGCCCTGTTTTCCACTTACCGATCCATTATTATTTAATCCACAAGGTTCAAGTTACATTGTTGACACAGATTTAACAGACATACTGAAGATAAAACATTTCAGTTGCTTTCCTAAAGCGTACAGAAAAACACTGCACTGAACAGAGGACGATAAAAAATCTTGGATAAAACAATACCAACTTATTTTATTACAATGTTTGTTTTAATGACTACACCAAAACTCAAAACAAAGAAAAACAACAGACAGGATCCTTTATGGAGTCACAGGAGATGTTTATAGTTAAAAAAATTATTCAACTTTTTAACCGGCTTAATGACCTTTGACAAATAATGGGGTAATTTGAGACAGAGTTGCAGTGAACCGGGTCAGATGAAAATTCCACTTAGAATCTGTCATAAAATTTGAAAATTGAAAATTATAGCGCCAACTTCAAGCATTACATTTTGGGACACCCTGTACAGATTAAACTAGGATCCGGAGGCTATTGTAATAAGTTTAGCCATATGTTATTTCGCCTACTAGTACCTTTCAGTTAACATGATAAGGTTGCCTTGTTGTTTTCAACAAATTATATTTAACATACTTTCCATTGCTGATTTTTATTAGGCCATCACTGTTGGTGCAACCGATAGCAGTGACCGAAGAGCGTCCTTCTCTAACTACGGCAGTTGTACAGACATCTTCGCCCCCGGTGTAAGCATCACCAGCGCCTGGCATACCAGCGACACTGCTTCCAACACCATCAGCGGAACCTCCATGGCATGTCCTCATGTCTCAGGTAGGGTAAAATTGTTGTATTTCACCACTGAAAGTAAATTAGTTTGTCTGATATATCATCAAATTATTCCATTGGGCTCTCTCACGTTGTGCAAATGGTTTTAGTTAATGTTTATACGGTGACAAACATCCTTATTGTAAATGGTCAAAAATCATCTCATCAGAGGTCACTGCACAAAATGCTTTTTCCGCTTGTATTAAAAGTTTTTATTTTACTCGGAAACGTTCAGCCTTTTTTTTGTAGGGACAGCAAAGGTGTTTCGGAATCAACGATTACGTGAAGTTATTATCGGAAAGCTCAATATACCGTAGACATCATAGGTGTTTGGACATTCTATTTGAATCACCAATGAAGTTCACAATTGAGAAATTACCGAAAATAAATAATAAATAAATAATTAACAATAATTACTTTGCTCAAGCTATGAATCGAGAACTAGGTAGTTTCTTTATTACCGATGAAGCTCGTTGTTTGTTTCCAGATTTCATTGTTTTATGTAGTTTATAATTTAAGTTTCATTTCATTTGTATTGTAGGGCTATTATATTTTAAGGGAGAGTATGGCCCACTGGTTAGGGTATTTGCCTTTGGTGAAAGAGGCCCCGGTACGAGCCCCGGCGGGGCAACTTGCTTGGATTTAATTCTAGATTTGATTTGTCTAAGAACTATTGATTCAAACTGGAATTCCGCTCTCCCCGTGGTTCATTTGGACAAACGAACCTTGTGAATACCCCGTCCTTCGAAGGGGATGTTAAGCCGTCGGTCCCATGTAGAATCACGCGGGGATTCACGCCTGTATGTGTAATCGCAGCCAGTTTCGATAAAAGTAGGGTGAAAACCCCTGGCTGTCCCAAGTCATCCTGGATCCCTGGGCATCATTGGAAAGCAATGTTTGAACAATGAATGATTTACCCATGCTACACTGTAAAAAATTACAGTGCAATTTACAGGAAAATCCTGTAAAAAAAATTACAGTATTTGGCTGTAATTTGGAAATACAGGAAAGTACTGTAAATTTTATGTCCAATATTTCAGGCCTACAATGACAAAATTTAAAAATGAAGCCTTTATTCGAATTTTAATGAGTAACAACATTATTATACACCGATGAATCTTCAATTATACGATTAAGTACTAAAATTTACAGGGAAAAAATACTGTAAATTTTACAGGAAAATCCTGGCAGCAATTCTGCCAACAAACCCCCGTAAAATACAGCTTTTACAGGTTTTCATTCAAATTTACTGTATATTTTACAGTTTGATGTAATACATTTTACAACAAACTGTCAATTTTACAGTATATGCACTGCAAACATTTGTGGATAGGTCTACTAAGTAAGGGTGTTCGTCAGTGCTTTTTTACTCTACACACGTTCCCAATCTCTGTAATAACTCACCAAATATATATGTTTTTGAGTGTTTCGATTAAATTAATGTTTGCAGTATACTGTAAATTTACGGTAATTTGTTGGGAGAATTGCTTCCATGGTTTTCCAAAAAAAATTACAGTATTTTTTTACAGTGTAAATAAGACAAAAAATAATAAGACAAAAAATATATTAAAGTTGTACTGAAGTCATGACATTATAATGGTGCTATTATTTTCTATTAAAGGTGGGTAACCCGATCGACAATTTTACTCAAACTGCTATCCAAATGGCTGGGCCGATTTAACTAAGAATAAGTAATCTGATGTTTTTGTTTTCACTTGTCAGGGAGAAAACGTCAAATGAAAATTGGAAAGCTCCAATAGACCATTTGCACGATCCCCGAAATGCATCTCGTATTTTGCCCATTTCCATCCGGGAACTTGTACCAGCCTCAAGTCGGCTAAAAACATACGATTAAGAGCTTAAAGAGAATAACAGAAAACTTACCCTATCTGTGACGTTGCACTATAGTTGTGTAATCGTCCGGCAGGTGACAAGTAGGGCACAGTTACGATCGAAAATATCACTTTTTGTCGTGAATTTCAACACCAGTGCCTCGATTATTTTTTGTTCCTTTGATATTCTTCTACATTTTTGTAAGATTAACTTCACGTGAAAAGGTACTTTGTATTGTATTTTTAGGCACTGTTCGGCGACGCGAACGAACAACAATTTTTTTGTAAACATGAACTCTGGTGCAAGTTCTCGGATGGAAATGGGCACAATACGAGATGCATTTCGGGGATCGTGCAAATGGTCTATTCTAGCCATAGAAAATATGTAATTGCGCCATCAATGTAAACGCCGCGCCTTATTCATACTTTCACCTGATTGACCAGTTTGATAACCTCGTTGATATTTGTGATGTAACATCAATATTTGTCCTCGGGCACTTTTCATATTTTTTGCGTCCAACAGACCCTAAATAATTGGATGTAAAACCACTGGATTTAATGTTAACTCCCTTTCCTTCCCAAAAGTTAGAACTTCCAAATTTTCGTGTTAATCTTTCTATTTCCCATACCATGTTTCAATTACATTTGGATACCAAAATTGTTATTTAACTCTAGCCATTCTGACAGTTCATAATACAAAATCTAATAAGGAGAGGCGGTTGCAACCCCCTAAACTTTCTGAATTAACCTCTAATTACGACTGGTATCAAGTACCGTCGTCCTTCATAAAGACGTCATAAGAACTAATATCCTGAACGTCGCAGATTTTGCTGAAAAATAGGTTGGCATTTAATATTCAACTCGAAAATACTGGCATTTTAGCGCGTTCACCTATTATGAAAGGAAATTATTGTTAACATAAGCAGAGTACAGAGTGTGCCAAAATGCAACATTCAGAAAAAAAATATTAAAAAAATATTTCTTGTGTCAATTTTTACTAAACCTATGTAATGTATGAAGGCCCAAATAATCCCCCATCTATTCCGTTTATCCAATCCAATGCGAGTCCCTAGATGCAGTGATACAATCATTTAAGGGAAAGGATGTAAATTTTAGTTGGGTCACTTTCACATGTATATGCCAAAGTATTGGTAAGACTAGTAGCGAAAGGGTATTGAAATGCATTGGATTTGGTAACATAACTTTCAAAGAATTGTGAACAGATTAACAGAAATGTTTTAATTCATGAAGGTAGTAGTATTGATCATAAAAAGCTGTATTATATCTCTGATTCAAGTTAAAGCATTACACTGAGCTTTTCTTCAAGATGGCTGGTTTATTACCCTGGTAACCATCAACAGCCCACTAAAGATGCGTGTGATTATGGTGCATATGGTGACAACTTTCATTCAGACCCAGTAGAAAAACCATTCGTTGGTGTTTTCAGCAATTTCCTCACAGACCCGAAATGATTGTGCGATTTCCTGATGGCAGCGTAAAATAAAGCTAACAGCGCATTTGAATCCTTCGGACAAAAGGCGCTATATAAAATGACGTTACTGAGCGATTGATAGTATTAACTATTATTATTATTATTACCCCTCGAAAACATTCTTAGGTTTCACACAGGTAAAACAAGTCCGGTTCGTTCCTATACCAAATGGGCGAGACGAAAAGTCCTTTTCCTCAATGGAACATCGAGTTAAAGCTAACATTCTGCTTGAAGATCATCACTTCTCCTTACTGATCATGTCATTGTAATATGTTAGTTAGTGTTAGCTTTATGGCCCCGTTGTTTTTCGAGTACTAAATCCTGAAATTCTGCATACACCATGATAGTACATGGGGAAATGTAATGGATGTTTTGGTTTAGTTTTTTTCATATACAATTTTGACACCAATGTTTTTCCAATACAGAATTTCATGGAGGAATCGAAAAATCATGGGTGTCATTTTTTAAATGTGTTTCTTGGGTGTGTTATAAGGGGGCACAATTTTGTACAGGGGTAAAACATAAGAAAACTATTTAAAGTGTTTTACAATTTATACCAGTCTGTTAGGCTGCTCATTAAGTTTCTAAAAAGGTATAGTTGCCATATTTACGAACTATTGTTTTATATACATAGGCTAAGAAAGTCAAGGTCAGTACTTTATAGAATGGTCCGATTTGTTGAAACTGGTTTTAAATCGTTCATTGGGTCATACTAAATAAGAAAATGTATATAGATTCTGTGTTTCACCTTTCAAAGTGAGACTTTTAGAGATATGACTAATGGTCTCCCATAGACCCTGTATACCACGGCCATATTTGCCCTCTTAATTATTATCAAAACGTCATTGACAATGCGACCTTTATATTTTCAGCTTCTGTACAGTAAGACGAACAATTTGGCACCATTTTTAGAACAAACCGATGGATCTGAAATTATACCCCCAGTGTGACCTTGAACCTGTTTTACCTTGTAACTCTTGTACTATAACTCTCAGGTAGGGCAAAACTATACCTTTCTGTAATCCTTGAAAGGTACTGAACATGATGGTATACTTTAAAACACATTTTGCCCCCTTTTATATTTCCCCCCTGTATAAACCAGTGTAAACTTTGCCCCCCTAGAATTCATCCAAGAACACAATTTAAAAAATGACACCCATGATTTTTGGAATCCTCATACAATTTCGATTTAGAAAAACCTTGGTTGCAAGATTGTATATGAAATTTTCACAAAAATACAGTTCCACATGTACTAATGGAGCCTGGAGGTCAGGTCACTTTTTCAGTCAGGTGTTCCCTCTAAAATAGAACGTATCAATGCCAACTTGGTTTGATATTTTTACAGATTTCATACTTAAAATATTAATAGCAAGCATGATTTTCAACCCAGATCTCACCATTTGCCTCATTTTTAGGGTACATTTAGAAACCGGTCCACACTGTCATTTGCACAGAGCCTGGACTTGCCTCTGTTTCTCATATTATTTACCTGTGTGAATCCTTAATTAGGAATAGTTAAGCTCCCTTTGTTGGATAAGCGTTGAAGCTATACCGGCATATGCTTAAACTTTCATTGATTGTGGCGAAATAACCGTCAAATATCTGCATGTTGATATAGTGATGTTGTTTGTTAACAGGTGGCGCTGCTCTTCTCCTCCAAAGGGGTGTAAGTGCTGGTAATGTTCCAAGCACAATGGTGAATGAAGCTACATCAGGTGTAGTTGGCAACCCTGGCAGTGGATCACCAAATCTACTGCTCTATGTGCAGTAAAGACTTCTACAAGACACCAATTGTCCAGGTACGTTACATCTACTGTCAAGCCTTCACTCTTACTTAACAGTAATTTATGAAATAGCTCTAGAATTATCTTAATCCATTTAACTGTTTAATAAAATAGTCCAGGAACTTTAGAATATGTTTACCCAGAAGACGGAAATAAATAAGCCATTGCTGATTATTTTTCAGGATAGTTTTCTATTGTTGTGAGGAGTAACATATCAAAAGTCTAAGGTTTATACAGGGATAAAATAATTAAAATGATTCAATTGAGCTAAATCATTGACTGTTGTATTCGTCTTGTCTCACTGATTAAGAAAATGTATAGTTCGCCTAACTTTTGACGTTTAGGTTTAGGAATACAGGCCAACAAATGTTCTCAAGGTCATCGTGGGGTAAAATTTTCAAAACAATCCGACTTTAATCAATACTAGTTCCAAAATTGTTTGTACATGTTGTACGGTAATATTAAGGTGAAATAAAACCATATCCCCATCTTCATCTCTTAATTAATTCCGTGTATTTTTCTATTTATCTTGGACTAAATAGGAAAATAAAGAAAATACTATGTGCTTTTGTAAGAATGTGGGAAATGGTATACTAAACGCGCTTATTTTTGTCATGTTTTGCAGACAGAAACATTAAGAATAAATCAGCTCTAAAATATCCATTCAGTAAAGAAAAGTTGTTGAAACCAAAATAAAAAAAATCTATAAATATTGATAATAAACTATTGAGCAGTGCATATTGTATATAAGATATGTCAAGTCATTCTTCCTATGATGTAAGTTTATTGAAGTTGTCTGAAATAGACTGATCCACCCCTTGAGGAAATAGTTTCATCTAATGCCCTGGACTATTGTATGCCCTAATATCAGGTGTTATCAAGGGCCAATCGGCAGCGTGCTCTTTTCCTTTGCTTTGCTCAATAACTATTCTCCTCTCTTTTCCGGGGCGCAATGAAAATAATATTGCTCCCGAGGCGGTGCTTTTGGTTGAAAACGCAATCTGTCACTAAAGGGGTAAGGTGGGTTTTCATGGAGATAAATTGTCCACCCTCCACACCCCAATTTTACACGCTTTATCCTTGCCAATTCTTCGGTGCATTGGTACCTAGTGGTTTGCAGAAGGTGGGCCTTGGTAGTTTACTGGGTGGGTTCGTGCTAGGACCGGACTGTTGAAAAATCAATTTCAAGGTGCAACGAGAGATTTCAAATAACATCCCTAAAAATGTGAAAATTCTGATTTTGCACTAATGTAAAGCTTTCTATCAATAATATTTGTTGTTTCCGTACTAGCTCCTTAACGAAACCTCTAAGTGCAAATCATTAATAAATATATCATCCCATTTCATTCAACATACAATAATAACGCTTTATTCATTTTTGTTTTATTTACAGCATTACCTCTTGACGACTGAGCAACAAATACGACAACGGACAAACATCTCTTTCGACTTGTTGATTTTCCTGTGATTACTCAATTATAACCAACTTCATATAAGCACTGACTGGCCCATATTTTGAGTTTACATGGACTACTAAAATATAACATGTTCTATCATCTCAGTTGAAATATTTTGCCTCGTTTCTCGTTCGTTCATGGACTGAAATACTGCATGAAATCCTTACTTAAACGCTAATCCTTTATGTCACATTATCTCAAGTAGCACATAATTTCTCTGCACTTTACATCATTTGAAGTGAAGTAAATATTTCTATGATGGAAGACTTGTTTTTATCACCTTTGCGAGTAATATTCAAGCATATACTTTATAGATGATTGATGTTAACTAATAATATATAGTATTGCTTAGCTCTAGAACATAACTATAGAAGAGAAATAAAACAACAATGCAATAAAGTTCTGTGTTTGATGAGTTTATTCGGATTTTTACATCCACCCATCCTCGCACGTACGCACGCATACACACGCGCGCGCTCGCACACACACACATCTTTAATCCCCCACAGAATCACAGATAGCCTCCTCTCAACACAGTAGTGAGGTTTAGATGGCAGACGCGATGCGTGCATGTACTTGTATTGTTCGATCGATCCATGAACAAAAGAATTCGACATTCGAAATCAAGCACACTCCGCGGCTAGCGCATGGCATCGAAACCTCCTTACTACCAAATTCTTACGCCGGTGTAAAAGGAGATATGGTCCGGCAGGATTCATAGTCCGGGCTCCATAGACGACAACGGAATAAAGCGTGAAACTAATTAAGAGTTACCGAATTGAATGCCCTATTCTTCGCTGTTAGGCGGACTGTGAGTCCGGAGGACTATATCTCCTGCCACACCTGCGCCCATGCCGACCCGTGACGACCAATCTATCAAGATGAAAACTTTATAGACTTAAATCGGGTCAACCCCCTTTAAAAGTACCCCGCACTCTTTGGTGTAAAACATTGCAAAAACAAAAACTATGGGCTATGAACAAACTTGTTTTTTTCCTAACATTGAAAATAGGTGTGCAATCCTTCAGCATGTGATTCTGAAGGCAGGAGTAAAGTTTGTACCTTTTTTAATCTTTATGACATGACACAAACAGTGGTATACATTTGAACAGAATGGTAATGTACAAACTTTACCCCCTTGTTCTTCAATTAGCACAAGGAGGAAACTTGGGGACTTTTGATATGTTACTTCCACAACATTAGGAATATCCTAAAAAATCAGCTTTCCTCAACAAGAGATCCGGTCACCCCTGAAGACTAAAATGGTGACGACAAAGATGAACAATGGGGACGAGAAGGGGATAAAAAAAGGGAGAGGAAGAAAGAAAAGGGGAAGGTCATAGGCGGACTGACCCTAGACCTGCTGTGGAATTTTTCACATGGAATGGACCGCTTGCAATTGGGGCACTTTGGACCGGTCGAGTAAAAGAGAAGGAAGGAAAGAATGACAGAAAGAAAATAATGAATAGGAAAAAGACTTTTGATGAAAGATGTTTTTGGTAAACGAATTTGTGAGCCTATGAAGCAATTTCAGCTGCTTTTCAGGAGGGCCATGGTAAAGTAAATGAAGTGTTGGGCCAGCAGCAACTCCCTGGAGCCAACGAAGCGGAAGCGCCAATGTGGGTATAGTATATAGGAGGCACAATCAAGCCTTTAAGATTTTGCTGGACTTTCATCGATATCTAAGGAAGTTACAAACATTGGGCCGGTGGCAGCCCTGTATAAGGCCAGGAAAATTGAATTTGTGGGTAGAGAGCTTGAGCTATATCTACTCTATCGCGCACGTTTGCCTTTAAAAACGCTTTGAATCCCCTACATCAATACTTTTATTAGTGGAAATTGTGAGGCCTTTGGCAGGTCGCAGCCCCTATGAGGAAAAATAAACTGCGCACTGAGGTTTCCGAAAAGATATATCCTCAAAGAAATAGTATTTTTAAATTAAACTTTAACAATTATCAGTGCTATCATGCAAGCCTTATAGAGAAATAAGGGACATTTTGGACGGAGATGAAGCAGCAGATAAGCAGCAAAACTTCAGATTAGTGGCCCAGAAACTAATAATCCCAATGTGATGGTACAACCATCACTCCGTTATATCTTGTGCATATTTTAATTACGTGTTATTGGTCTCCTGAATTGAATTGTCTTGACTGGACCGATGTTCAATTAAGGGGGGGGGGGGGTCGATTTTTTTTTCTTTTTTCAATTGCAATTTTCTTGACTTTACCAATAGGGTACATATGCATGTTGTATATTATATTGTAGCCAATGTCGCATAGTTTTGAAAAATGGGCATTATTTTGATCTTGTTGCCATGGTTACTGCACAGGGCCTCTGATTGGCTAAACACGGGAACAAATCTAACTGCTTAACGGTAACTTTACACCATACTTCGGTAGAAGGTGCATGGGCGCAGAAAACCATGAAGCCGGATTTTTGATATGGTTGCCATGGCAACCAACAGCTGACCAATCAGGAAACTTTATGCCATAATTCAAAATTGAAGCCCAAATTCAAAAATCCGGCTTCATGGTTTCGTAGCCCTTTGGATGCTTGATATCACGTTGGTATACGATCTTTCGTTTTTTAGTTACGTTAGTTCCCGTTTCCTAAAATCACGATTTTCAGCATTAGAGATATTGAGCGAAACGTATTCGAAAATAATAAAATTGTGAAAAATTATTAATTTGGCCCTTGGAAATATTTGTTCATTTATTTTAAAATATTAATTATTTCATCGTTTGAGTGCATTTTGCAGATGATCTAATGGATTAAATTAATTTTTAAAAATAATTATAAAGAAATACATAAGAAATGTGGTCGAACTGAAAATTTCGAGTTGGTTTGATGCATAATAATTTTATTTAATGTTTTAATAAATTAATTTTGAAAAAGCTTGTAAATGTAATCATAATAATTAAAAATCATATTTGCTTAACAATCACAGGTTGAGCACTTTCTACAAATGTATACAAAAAATGCATCGAACGTGTGACGCTTGCTTAAATCGAGCATAAAATTGAACGGAATGGCCTATTTACCTCAAACATAAAGGAAATGAAAGCTGAAACTTTACACTTTTCTATCATGCTATAATCTCAATTATGCTAGTAGACTCATTTTTTTTTTCAATTTGTTGATAAAAGTTTTATAGAAGTATTTATTTTAGGCCAGTCAAAATAGAATGAATGCTGCCTTAACCCAACACTAATTCATTGCAACAGAATCAACGGAAAAAGGCGCTATATAAATGACGGTATTAGCGTTATTATTATATTATTATTATTATTACTATTATTATTATTACCCCTCGAAAACATTCTTAGGTTTCACACAGATAAATATATACAAGTCCTATTCGTTCCTATACCAAATGGGCGAGATGAAAACGTCCTTTTCTCCTCAATGGAACATCGCAGACCTTAAAGCTAACATTCTGCTTGAAGATCATCATATCTCCTACCTGATCAGTCATGTAATGAGATTAGTGTAGCTATCCCCGTTTTTTTTCGAGTTACTAAACCGTGAATACTAGCATACACCATGGAGCCTGGAGGTCAGATCACTTTTTCAGTCAGGTGTTCCCTGTAAAATAAAAAGTATCAATGCCAACTTGTTTTGATATTTTTACAGATTTCATACTTAAAATATTAATAGCAAGCATAATTTTCAACCCAGATCTTACCATTTGCCTCAGTAGGGTACATTTAGAAACCGGTCCACACTGTCATTTGCACAGAGCCTGGACTTACCTCTGTTTCTCATGTTATTTCCGGTGAGTGAATCGTTTTTTAGGATGGTTAAGTCCTTTTGTTGGATAAGCGTGTGAGCTACCGGTATATGCTTAAACTTTCATAAAAGATTGTCGCTAAAATACACCGTCAAATATCTGCATGTTGATATAGTGAGGTTGTTGTTAACCCTCGTCTAACGCGGGGGGGGGGTGGTACACCCCCCTCAGGTTTTTCCTCGGCTTGCTAACTAAAACCCGCCTTTTTTCGCATATCAGCAAAACTTCCATTCCATAAACCACACAGTGAAAAATTCAATTTTTCGCCAAAAAAGGTTAGGAAAATCAGATTTTCATGCCGGTTTTTTGACTCTACTTGATGGAAGGAAATGACTCTATAGTTTTATTAATGACAGCATTTTAGAGCTCAATAAGGTGTTTGAGTCGCTTAAAATGCGAAATATCAATTTTCCAACCGTATATTCGTATTTCTTCGTACTTTGTTTCCTCAACATATAAACGTCATGTGGACGTCATAATGGGGATTGGTGGTACGATTTGTACCAATGGAAAGAAAGAACCCTCTAAGTATCCCATTGGTACCCAAATTTACAGAAATCGGGGTTCAAGTAACGAAAATACAGGGGGTGGTAACCCCCCCACCCTTCGGGAGTTTGTACAAAAAATTCTAAGGTAGACACGAGGGGTTGTTAACAGGTGGCGCTGCTCTTCTCCTCCAAAGGGGTGTAGCTGCTGGTAATTTCCAAGACACAATGGTGAATGAAGCTACATCAGGTGTAGTTGGCACCATGGCAGTGGATCACCAAATCTGCTGTCTAGGGCAGTAAAGACAAGATCAAATCAAATCAAATCAATTATTCAGCAATACAAGATTACAAAGAAATAAATTGTGAATTTAGTACAAAGAGAACAGATACGTAGAACAGATACGATTGTGAAAATAAATTAATTGAACATTGGATAAGAAAAATCGAATGCTAGGCGTCCACTGGACAACTCCTGGGCGCTTATAGGAGGTGGAGGCACTTACTTAACGTAACGTACTTAAAACTGACACAACAATGAGGAAACAGTATGAACGGTCAAGGAAAATATAAGAGAAAAAAAAATTGATGCTGGATGGAAATACCAACGAGACAAAAAGAGTGAGACTAAAATTTAAAGACGCGAGTACGGGATACCAAATGACAGAAGTGGCAAAAGACGGTTTAAAACAAAATACAAACGAATATCACATACACACAACTTATAATACACTACATACAGACATAAATCCACATTAAAAACTTACATATACAACATGTACACAACACAAAACATATATACACCACCATCACATATAAATGCGTACTTGGGGACGTACACATAGTACATGCTGGGTGCATCACATTTATGTTTCCGTATGCACAGGCCTGCTTAAAGTCAAAACAAAAAGTTGTGAAGAAAAGAAAAGTGAGGAGGTTGGTCCAAAACGTAATTTACTAGGGGTAAAAAGGCTTTCGGTTTAGACTGTAGAAGGAGGGCGGTAAACGAGAGTAGATGAGAAAACAAAGATAGATGGGGAGTGAAAGAGAGGAAAGAGGAGGATGGGAGGATGAACGTAAGTCAGGGTAGCTATAAAGTATGTATCAATGTAAAAAAGCTTGAGGCGTGCTTTAAAGGGATTTTGTTTGTGATAGATGTGATTGATTTCGGCGAAGATCGTGCCAGGTTTTGCACCATGGTACAGAATATGTTTTTCTTTGGTGGTTTTTGGGTAGAGGAAGGTAGATATTGGTGATTGTCAGTGTGTAATTGTTTGTATTTGTTTATTTGTCACCAAAGTAGTATTTTTGAAAATTAGGGTAGGTAGGTTGTTATGGTGATTGTCATGCATAAAAGAGTGACGACTGAAGTTTGTTGATGTCAGCTTATTTTTTAGTGTCTTGAGGGAATGAAATATGGTAAGGTAGTCATCGTCATGAATATGGTGTGAACGGTATAGGCATGTATGGTGAAGGTGACATGGAAGTAAGAAAGGAGGCGATGGAAGCAGTGGATAAGAGAGAGACTGAAGGACTATGTAACAGAAATCAGGGAAGGGAGGAGAAAAAAGAAAAGATAGAGAAGGAAAGAGGTGCTAAGAGTAAGAAAAACAGGAAGGTGAGGTGATGTAGGATGGGTAAGGAAAGATGTGAAGGGGAAGATGCGAGTAAGCGTAAGTTGTGAATGAAAAAAGGGGAAAATGAAGTAGGAAGAAAAAGGATAGAGGGTAAAGAGATGTTCAGGAAGGGTGGGGAGGGTGGTTGGGAGAATATAAATAAAAAGCTGTCCAGGTATGTTACATCATCTGTCAAGCTTCACTCTTATGTAACGTCAAATTTATGAATAGCTCTAGAATATCTTAATCCAATTTAACTGTTAATAAATAGTCCAGGAAATTTAGATATGGGTAACCAGAAAGACGGAATACTAAGCCCCCCCAATTGGCTGATTATTTTTCAGGATATTATTTCTATTGTTGTTGTTTATACAGGGATAAATAATTAAATGATTCCAATTGTAGCTAAATCATTGACTATTTGTATTCGTCTTGTCTCACTGATTAGAAAATGTATAGTTGGGGGGGTGCCTAACTTTTGACGTTTAGGGTATGTTAGGAATATAGGCCAACAAATGTTCCCAAGTCATCGTGGGGGTAAATTTTTCAAAACAATCCGATTTTAATCAAATACTAGTCCAATTATTTGTACATGTTGTACGGTTATATTAAGGTGAAATAAACCATACCCCATCCCCACGTTTAAATATTGGACCTTGTAGGGCAGGTTGCTTGTAGATCTCCCATATATCTTGTAGTAATATTCACATAATTAACCCTACAACTATTCAAGGAAATTACTTGAACTGTTTAAAAATATAATATTTTCTGTTTATCACAACGGGACGAACACATGGACACACTTTTGAACGAAATCGTAGCATTGCTGAACCTTTTACCCTAGTTTATGACCTCGAACCGTCTATTTCCATATAGTTAATTAACCATAAACCGTACCTAGCGGCAAAACACCCTTTTTTAATCCTTAATGACATGAACAAACGATTGTATACATTTGAACACAATGGAACATTTTTAAAATTTGGTCCCCTGTACAAATTTACCCCTTATTCTTCAATTGCACAGGAGAACCTTGGGCACTTTTTGATGTTTTGCTTCCCACAACATTTGGAAACTATCCTGAAAACTGAGCTATGGCTTATTTAATTCCGGGTATTTTTCTATTTATCTTGGACTAAAAAGGAAAATAAAGAAAATACTATGTGCTATTGTAAGAATGGGGGAAATGTTATAACTAAAGCGCTTATCTTATCTTTGGTCAATGTTGTGGGCAGACAGTTTAGAAACAATTAAAAAAAAAAATCAATTCTAAAAATATCCATTCAGTAAAGAAAAGTTGTAGAAAAGACACACCAAAGCGAGGAGAATCTATAAATATTGCTAATAACTATTGCGCCGTGGCATATTGTTAAAGATATGTCAGTCATTCTCCTATGAATATAATTTATTGAAGTTGTCTGAAATAGACTGATCCACCCCTTGAGGAAATAGTTCATCTAATGCTCCTGGACTATTGGTATGCCCTAATATCAGGTGTTATCAAGGGCCAATGGCAGCGTGCTCTTTTGTGTTGCTTTGCTCATAACTATCTCCTCTCTTTCCGTTCCCGGGGCGCTGAAAATAATATTGCGGGGCGGTGCTTTTGGTTGACAACGCAATCTATCACTAAAGGGGTAAGGTGGGCTTTCATGGAAAAAAATGCACCCTCCACACCTCATTTTACATTACGCTTTATCCTTGCCAATTATGCGGTGCATTGCAAGAACATGTAGAAGGTGGGCCTTGGTAGTTTTCTGGTGGGTCATGTCTAGGACTGGACTGTTTGAAAAAATTCAATTCAAGTGCAACTAAGATTTCAAATAACATCCCTAACAGGTCAAAATTCTGATTTTTGCCACTAATGTAAGCTTTCTACATAATATGTTTTGTTTACGTACTGCTTCCTTAACGAACCTCTAAGTTCAGAATCTTAATAAATGTTATTATCCCTTTCGTTCCACATACAATAATAATAACGCTTTATTCATTTTTTTTTTATTACGACATTACCTCCTGACGACTTAGCAGCAAATACGACAACGGACAAACATCTCTTTCGACTTGTTGATTTTCCTGTGATTACTCAATTATAACCAACTTCATATAAGCATTAACTGGCCCATATTTGGGGTTTACATGGACTACTAAATATCATGTTCTATCACCTCAGTTGAAATATTTTCCTTAAAGAGGCACAAGTTTTCTCAAAGTATTTTAGCACTCCAGAGTAATAGTCTAACTCATCCTGCTGCAATACTCCTACTTCTCCTTAAAGATTCAAACGCTATATGCTTATTGAGTTTGTACTACGTTTGTCATAATGGTCGTTATCTACATTGCAACTTATTAAAACATACATTTATGGCACTGGTTGTAAAATTGCTCATTAGAAATGACAAAATAATTATACGAGTCTATTTTGCCTCATTTCTTGTTCGTTCATGGACTGAAATACTGCATGAAATCCAGACTTAAACGCCAAGTCCTCTATTTCACATTATCTAAAGCAGCACATAATTTCTCTGCACTTTACATCATTGAAGTGAAGTTAATGTTTCTATGATGGAACACTTGTAATATAGGCCTATATATCACCTTTTCGGGTAATATTCAAGCATCTACTTAGGTGATTAGATGATTGATGTTAACAAATAGTATTGCTTTGCTCTAGGACTGATGGAAGAGAAATAAAACAACAACTGCAATAAAATTCTGTGTTTGGTGTGTATTCAGATTTTTACATCTACCCATCCTCGCACGCACATATGCACGCACGCATACCACGCGCGCGCTCGTCACAAAACACACAATACCTTTATCCCCAGAGATAGCCACTTCTCCACACAGTAGTGAGGTTTAGATGGCAGAAGCGATGCGTGTACTTGTACGAGAAACGAGAAATTCTATGTTCGATCGATCCATGAACAAAATAATTCGACTTTCGAAGCCAAGCACACCTCGCGAGCTCTCGCGGCTAGTAGTATGGTGCCTTATCGTAATGTTTTTGGATTTGTCCGGCTATTTTGCTACATTTTGATTTTTGTATTTTTTTAGGTAATATTGACACCTAGGAACTCGAATTTGGTTGTTCCCATTTTTTTTCGACCACCCTTTTGGCAGCCACTTGGATTTCAAAATGGCCGCTATTTTCAATTTATTTTCCCCATATCTCTCCATTTGTGGGTCACTTAGAAAGGTAAAATTGGTGTCTATACCCATATTTGTGATACTAAGGTTGCTATAGAAACCGTTATTTAATTTCGTTTGGCGGCCATCTTGGAATTCAAAATGGCCGCCACAAATTGAATATACTTTGGCCTGTCTTGACTTCTGAATAACATACCGTGGTACAAAACGGCGTCAATACCCATGTTTGGTGATACTACGGTTTCTAAAGAAACCGTTTTTTAAGTTGGCAACTTATTTCGTTTGGTGGCCATCTTGAATTCAAAATGGGCCGACATGTGGTGAATAAACTTTGTTCCTGTAATCTTGACTTTTGGAATACATACTGGACTACATACGGTGGCAATACCAATGTTTGGTGATACTGTGGTTGCTATATAAACCATAATTGAAGTTGGCAACTAATTTCGTTTGGTGGTCATCTTGAATCACTAGGGCCGCCCTATCGTCTTATGTAAGCTTTTTACCATGTTTACCAGGGGGTTGTTACCATCCCCTCAGGAATTTTGTTTATCAAGCTCCGATGCTGATGAATTTTTAAATACCGTTGATAGCCAATGGTCCCCCCTCTTACTATTGATACCAAATAAGTTAACTAACCTACGCTAGTATAATTCATCACAATGACAAACACAATATAAAGTCCACGAGTTGGCAAAATTGGCCCCTTTGCTACAGAAAATATGGCGAAAATCCGCAATTTTTGCGCGAAAAAGGTCAGGAATATCGGTTTTCATGGGTTTTTTCAGCTCTTGGCAATTATAGTTTCAGATTTTGTAGAGCCATACGTTGCAGCAATATTCCTAATATAGGTACCGTAGATTATTCTTAGGTGGCAACCACCCCTGAACCCTTCATTTTGAAGGCACACACTCACCCTGGTGACGGTGCTAAGTTCATATAATTTTTGCTAAAATGACTAGAATGAGAAAATGATAATCCGGAAGCTTTTACCAAAGCTTTTTGTCCTTCCCAGAGGCATCGGAGAAAAGTTCAATAGGGGGGTTTTAACCCCCCAGACGAGGGTTAGTATACTTCAGCCTGTATCGTTAGTTGGAAAATACCTATTAGAGGGCTAAATAATTGAATTTGACTGTTTCCAATTTTGTTCATCCAGCTTTTTTGCCTGCCATCTTGAATTTCAAAATGGCCGGGGGTCTATTTTTCAATAACTTTTCTCCAATATCTTGGCTTCCAAGCTACATAGGAGGACAAAAGATAGTAATACCAACGTAATGTGATACTCAGGTTCACGATGCTACTCTCTGGGTTCTAGCTTATTGGTTAGACCACATATGAATGTCAAAATGGTTGTCACTTCATTCAGTTATTTTGGCCTTGTATCTTGGCTGTGAGCTACATAGAAAGCAAAAGGATGCACTACCCATGTTTGTAATATTAAGGTAAGGTTTTCAAATTGCCACTTTAATTTGTATAGCCCATAAAGGTAAGGGGACAGACCTGTGGTTAAAGTCTGGTGGCTAGTGGTAATTAGTCGGATTGAACTTGATTGAGAGAAGCTCAAGTGGTTACTAAAATTAATAATGTAATCCTTAATAACACTCGACAAATCCACCAAAGTGCCCATGACATCACCGTGGAGTGCTTTAGGCGCTACAACACAACAAGTAAAATCCGACGACATGGAAGGCCTTTAATGGAAAGGAGTCTGATTTTTAAATAAAGGAGGAACCGAAGTTCTCAGAGAAAACTACGATGGGCGGCGGCGTATGGATTGGCAACCAAATTCACGTACGATAATGGCTCCGCAGGGAAGCGAACCCGGGCCAAAATTGGGGAGTCACTTCATGCCAACCCGCTTCGCCCAGTAAGCACTTTATTGCTAAAATTTATAGACCAAGTGTTTAGTGGAAGAATCCACCTGGTGCCATTGGCAACCCTTTGACATTTGGGGGGGAGGGGGGGGGGGTGGATGGGAGTGACTGAGTCACACGTCATATAATGGGATTACATTTCTAAAAGCTCAAAAAGTTAGGACATATTACAAATTCTTCCTCAACAAACGATGTAAGAAGGTCCAATGGGTTCACCTATCCATATAATGCTAATTAGAGCAAGGTATAATACAAATAGGTCAATGATAACAGATCTTTGTACGGGAGTCAGAATTTAAAATGCTTCGATTTAAATATGATAGTCCTCATTATATTTGAAAAAGATTTCCAAAAAGTAGATTGCTATATCTGCACTACATTTAATACTATGATGTTCACGTTCAAGCACATAGACATGGGTTAAGTTTTCAAGCCATTTAATCCCCAAGACGACATCTCAGATCTAGCAAGCTATACCTTTTCAGATCCTTGTAGTCAAGAGAATAAAATGGCTTCTTTCAGCTTACGTAGAGGCATTTTTAAAATTTGATGCCCTGTACAAAAGATTTTTATATCCTTTGCACCTACACATCGCTTTTAATTAGACATTGTGCAGACACGACCCCCATTGACTTTTTTACTCCTTGGACTTCAGGACGATCTTGTGATCTTCCGTAACTTTATATGCTAACTAGAGATTTAATTTCCTAATGTGACCTCAATAACTCAAATTGACCAAAGGTGCCAAGGTGGCACCCAATGGATTCTTAAACAAGGCACCCTGGTCTGTCACTTTCAGCAATAAATTGCATTATAGTACGCATCTTCACGCTCATACCTGTGGTCTCATAAGGCCGCCTCCTGACTAACTGTTAGGAATTCCAAAAATCACATAACCTAGAAATTGGTCATTTATCGAATGAGTTTGCAGAGATTTGTGGGGGAATGTTTGGGGAAAATAATTGGTAATAGGGAAATTAACAAACAAAATAAGAAAGCAGACAACTGTAATGAGTAAAACAATGATATAACAAAGAGAGAACAGTAAACTACAGAAAAGGTTTCCCAAAATTCGTGTAACAGACCAAACATATAATATCTGACTCAAAGGAAAATATTGCGAGAAACGATTACAATTATATTGAAGGGGGGGGGGAAGGGGGTGGGGGGAGGGGGGTGTGGGGGGAAGGGGGGGGAGGGGAGGGGGTGAGGGGATGATCCAGGTTTATTTACATGGAAGAATGTTGTGGACCTTCAAGAGCACATTTTTAAGTTGGATGTGACTTAGTAGAGGTGTAATACCAACTTAATAGCATCACTGAAATCTTAAGAAAGATAGGATGGTCTCTGAAATGGACCTTTTTTGAGGTGTTGGAGTAGTTCTAGGCTTCTATGCTAGTCAGATGTTTGAGATTAAGAAAAACTGTTACTACTATCACGATGATGACAGAATATCCATTGTCCATACAGCTGACCATACAATGTTGATTAAAAGGTACACAGCCCTTTTTGGTCAGTAAAATATTAAAGTTGAGTAAACCTTACATATTGTAGTTTTTACTCACGGAAACGATCATCGTTCCTTTTTATCAGTAACAGTCAAACGCTAGTATCACTAGTGAGGAAATTGTGGAATCTCCATGATATCTTAAACATGGGTATTGACACCATCTTAAGCCAAGTATGTTATTCACAAGTCAAGATCCGGCCACAGTGAATTACACATGTCGCCATATTGAATCAAATAGCCGCCAAACAAATCCATTTCAACTTTAATTCTGGTTTAATAATACCTCAGTATCACAAACATGGGTATTGCCACCGTTTTAGCGCTGGATGTTATTCAGAGTCAAGATGGCAGGCTGAAGTCTATTTAACATGGCGCCAGTTGAATTAAAGATGGCCGCCAAACAAAATTAGCTGCAACTTAAAAAACGGTTTCTATAGCAACCTTAGTATCACAAACATGAGTATTGGCACCGTTTTTAGCCTGTATGTTATTCTGAAGTCAAGATACGGGCTAAATATATTCAACATGGCGGCCATTTTGAATTCAAGATGGCCGCCAAACAAAATTAGCTGCAACTTAAAAAACGGTTTCTATAGCAACCTTAGTATCACAAACATGGGTATAGACACCAATTTTACCTTTCTATGTCGCCCACAAACGGAGATATGATGGAAATATGTTGAAAATAGCGGCCATTTTGAAATCCAAGATGGCTGCCGAACGGCTGGTCGAAAAAAATGGGAACAACCAAATTTGTGTTCCTTAGCCTTAAATTTACCTAAAAAAAAAGACAAAAAATCAAAATGTAGCAAAAAATCCATTAAATAACACAAGGAACCATACTATAGGGCATGGCATCTAAACCTCCTTACTAACAAATTCTTACGCCGGTGTATTAGTCACACAGTTTGAGGTGATCCCCCAGTGATCTTGCGGTTTTGTGTTATGAGCAATCGTTTGTTTCCCACGGTCCCATAGCAGATACGACCGAATTTTCACGTAAGATTAGGTACACGTGGATTACTGAGGCTAACGGTTCAGATGATATGAAAATCTCAACCTTTTGAGGTAAGTCGGGGGGACGATGTTGTGGGTCACGAAATGGCCCTTTAGAGCCGATTTTGTAATGTCACTGAACTGCCATAATAAATGCAATTATACCAAGTTCCCCAATTACCGCTTGGAAATTCTCAAACCTCCTTACTAACAAATTCTTACGCCGGTGTATTAGTCACACAGTTTGAGGTGATCCCCCAGTGATCTTGCGGTTTTGTGTTATGAGCAATCGTTTGTTTCCCACGGTCCCATAGCAGATACGACCGAATTTTCACGTAAGATTAGGTACACGTGGATTACTGAGGCTAACGGTTCAGATGATATGAAAATCTCAACCTTTTGAGGTAAGTCGGGGGGACGATGTTGTGGGTCACGAAATGGCCCTTTAGAGCCGATTTTGTAATGTCACTGAACTGCCATAATAAATGCAATTATACCAAGTTCCCCAAATTACCGCTTGGAAATTCTCAATGCCCAAATTGAGCAGATCGTGTCTTATACCTAACCCCCCCAAAGGTTTTTGGTTGGTTCCATGTGTTTTTCGGCTCCTTTGTGTTTCAATGGTTGATGTCCATTGCCTGGAACCCAAATTGGCCATTTCTGTCCAGAATGGTCAAATATAATTGTTTAACAAAAGTGGACACTTCGGAAATTTCCCGGAAGGTTTTTGGATGGTTCCCGGTGGTTTTGGCCTGCTTTGTGCTTCAATTGTTGATGAGCATTGCCTGGCCCTCGATTCAAAAATAGTTTGGCTTCAAAATGGTAAAAATTATGATTTTTATATAGAAAAGTGGACACTTGGATGGTTTCAGTGTTTTCCTGAATGGTTCCCAGTTTTCTCGGTTCCTTTGTGTATGGTTGTTGAACATTGCCTAGAACACAAAATCGGCATTTTTTGTCTAAAATGGACAAATAGATTTTTTTTTAAAACAAAAGTGGACACTTCGGGATGCTTCTTGGAAGGTTTTGGGATGGTTCCATGTGTTTTTCGGCTCCTTTGTGTTTCAATGGTTGATGTCCATTGCCTGGAACCCAAATTGGCCATTTCTGTCCAGAATAGTCCAAAATAATGATTTTTTTTAAAACAAAAGTGGACACTTCGGAAATTTCCCGGAAGGTTTTTGGATGGTTCACGGTGTTTGTTGGCCTGCTTCGTGTTTCAAAGGTTGACGAGCATTGCCTGGAACCAAAATTGGCA